>VDFB02270651.1:66799359-66849827 GCA_007258455.2 Sequoia sempervirens
AAAATCTACAATGAATCTTATCTCTCTTGAAAGATATTCAAATTTTAAAACATAATTCTACTATCCCAAGGTTTTGATGGTTAGGTCTTGACATATTAGTTTTTACTCAAAGTTTGTTGTAGGCTATTTTTTATGAGGGTACTTACACATTTGTTCATGCCTTATACATTCTAGAATTAGATGATTTCACATAAATATTTACAAAATTAACAAGACTTTAACTTCATTCACAAGGATCACAAGTTATTTTAGAATATTTATGAAAATAACAAATAACTTTGATCAATTATTTTAAAAATATATAAAAGGATCAAATAAAATACAAAAATATTGGGAAGAAAATAAGGAAATATTGTTTATGATAATGTACCTAAAGGTTTTCCTTCAGTAAGGAAGATTAGCCACCAGATGGACTCGATTCCTAGAGCTAGTTTGCCAAATAAGGCAGCTGATCATATGACTCCAACAGAGAGCAAAGAGTTGAATAGACAAGTGCAAGAGTTGTTGTGAAAGGGATTGATTAGAGAGAGTTTGAGTCCATGTGCAATACATGTAGTAATAGCACCAAAGAATGATGGGGAATGGCATATGTGCACAAATTCCAGAGCCATAAACAAGATCACCATCAAGTATATATTTCCCTTGCCAAGGATGGATGACATTATGGATTGTTTGAGTGGAGTTGAGTACTTCACAAAGATAGATATGAAGAGTGGTTATCAATAGATTCAAATTAGAGAAGGATATGAATGGAATACAACCTTCAAGGCCAACGAGGGTTTGTACGAGTGGTTAGTCATGCCATTTGGGCTAACCAATGCACCAAGCACCTTCATGAATCTCATGAAAGAGTAACTGAAAGAGTTTTTGGGTAAATTTTTCATCATTTATTTGGATGACATTTTAATTTTTAGCAAGACATTGGAGGAGCATTTGATGCATATCAGAATTTTTTTTGAGAAGCTATGAGAGGAGAAGTTGTTGGTCAATTTGAAGAGTGATGTTTTGTGAAAAGAGAGTTGGGTCGATACTTGGGATTTGTTGTCTCAGAAGGTCTTAAGATGGACCTAAAGAAGGTAAAAGCTATCATTGAATGGCCTACACCAAGGAGTTCTACTGAGATTAGATCTATTCATGGTTTGGCTAGTTTTTATAGAAATTTTATCAAAGGTTTTAGTAGTATTTGTACACCTCCAACTGAAACAATGAGAGGGGATAGAAAAGAGTTTAAGTGGACTACAAGAGCAACAATTTTTTTTGATATGTTGAAGAAGAAACTTATAAAGCAACCCATTTTGGCACTTCTAGATTTCAATAAGGTATTTCAGGTATATTGTGATGCTAGTGGCAATGCTATTGGAGTTGTTTTGATTCAAGAAGGTAAACCCATTGCCTATTTTAGTGAAAAGTTGAATGATGCAAAAAAGAAGTATTATGCTTATGATCAAGAGTTTTATGCTATAGTTCATTCTTTGAAGAAATGGAGACACTATTTGTTTCCAAAAGAGTGTTTTATTTACCGATCATTAGGCTTTACAATATTTAAATAGTCAAGGGAAGTTGAATCAAAGACATTTGAAATGGGTTGAATTTTTGCAAAGTTATACATTTTTTTTGAAGCATAGGAATGGAAGATCTAATAGAATTGCAGATGCCTTAAGTAGGAGGAAAAGTTTGTTAACAAAAATGTAGATTGAAGTTGTTGGGTTCAATGAACTCAAGATCTTGTATCCTGAGGACCTTGATTTTGTGGAGGCTTGGAGAGATTGTATGGAGCCTATCACTTTGGATAGGATGAGATGGTTGGATTTTACAATCCAAGATGGTATGTTGTTTCAATGGAATCAGTTGTGCATTCCAAGGAGTTCCACAAGAGAGAACCTGATCAAGGAGAAACACAATGGAGGATTAGTTGGACACTTTGGTTGAGATAAGACCATTGCTAATGTTGGTGAGCATTACTATTGGCCATAGTTATAACACTATGTGAAGAAGCTTGTGTAAATTTGTAGAATATTTCAGATGGCAAAAGGGGCAAGTTAGAATATTGGATTGTATCAGCCATTACCTATACCTGAGAGGCCATGGGAGGACATTAGTATGGATTTTTTCCTTGAATTGTAAAGGACACAAAGAGGGCATGAATCCATATTTGTGGTGGATAGATTTTTAAAAATAACACACTTCATTTCATGTCATAAGACTAGTGATGGTGTTCATGTTGCGAAGTTATTTCTCAAAGAGGTGGTGAGACTACATGGTCTACACAAGAGCATAGTTTCAGACCAAGATACCAAGTTTGTTGGGTATTTTTGGAGGACACTATGGAAGAAGTTGAAGACTGATTTGAAGTTTAGTTCTGCACACCATCCACAAATTAATGGAAAAACAAAGGTGGCGAATAGGAGTTTGGGTAACTTACTGAGATGCTTATTAGGAGATAAACCCAAGGGATGGGATTTAATTTTACCACAAGCATGATTTACTTATAATAATTTTATCAACAAGAGCACTGATAAATCACCATTCCAAATTGTGTATGGGAGTAGTCCAAAAACTGTTTCTGAATTGAGAAAGATAGATAAGGGAGAGAAGCATAGTGCTAAGGCTAAAGATTTTGCTGAGCGCCTGAAGAATTTGCATGAAGAGGTGAAGAAACATATCAATAAGATGAACTCTCAGTATAAGGCTAAGGCAGATCAAAAAAATATGTATAAGGAGTTCCAGGTAGGAGATGAAGTCATGGTTCATTCATGAAATGAGAGGTTTCCAATTGGTACATACAATAAGTTAAAGATGAAGTTCAGTTTGGACCATGTAAGATCCTAAAGAAACATGATTCAAGAAATGTTTATGAGGTAGAGTTGTTGAGTGAGATTCATGTTTCACTTGTGTTTAATATTGTTGATTTGACAGAATATCATGGAGTTAAGGAGAATGAATTGATAGAGGCACAATGGAACATTTTGGCACCTACATCAGAAAAGGAAGAGATAGAAGAAATTATGGATAGTCGCGTGGGTAGAAGCACAAGAAATAGGCAATATGCAGAGTACTTGGTGAAATGGAGAGGAAGTTCTATTGAAGATCTGTTATGGTTATCTAAAGATGAGGTTAATCATCTTGGTTTCCCTTTAGCACCTAAGAAGTAACAGGGCCACTTTTCAAATTACTGCGGGTGTCTGATGCAAGAGCATCCAATGGTGTAAGGGAAATCTTGCATCACCCAAAAATATTGTATTTTCATTTTGTTTGTAATTTCCTTAGTTGTTTTGGGGCCCATGGCGACTCATGTAGTCTTTGGGATAGTTAGAAGTTTGAAACAACCAAAAATAGTCACCTACTATTTTTAGTAAGTCAGCCTATTTGGGTTCGTATGGACACAGAAATTGACCCCAAGGAGAAAAGAGTGAAATTGGAAAATAATATTTTTGGTGAAAGAATCATCTCAAAATCTTGTACTGTTTGGAAGATATTAAATTTTCATCTTGAGGAATTTCTCTAATAAAGTTTAAAACTGAAAAAATTGAGGCCCTTCAGAGCCCCGTAACAATGTGCAAAATCTTTGATCTTTCAAATTTGGTGAAAGGTGGCTATAGTTCTTTTGACAAGATTTCCAACGATATATTACAATTGAAAATATGATAGTCAGATCAAAAGTTACGACCATGAGAAGTTGTAAATATATAAATATATAAAAAATACTTCTAGAGCGGGAAATAGACGATGGAATTTCTGGCACCAAAATGGGGTTACACCTTCTAGAATATTCTAAGGAAATTAGAGTTCTTGGATAAAGAGGGAGAACTTGTAACTTGCATAATTTAATTTAATGCTTAAATTGTGCTTTTGATTTTGGTCTGTGTTAGATTTGGCTAAAGTACATAGGCACGCAATCTCTCTACTAGTTATTATGTTAATGTATAAATTTGAAGGCAATTGATTGGGTTTAGTTGATTAAGCCAATTTAAATTAATAGTCTATCTTCTATTGGTGAACCCAACCAACAATATTAGGGTTTATTATTATTTATGTAGGTGTAAAGGAATTTTTTTGGTTGGCTAGTTTCTAGTATAGTCAATTAGGGTTGTTAATTTAGGGTAAAATATTGAAGTTTAGAGTATAATTCTAGGTCAAAAATGTTTCCGACTCAACATTAATATAATCTAGGGGATTTTAAGGTTTTAGTTTTACATATTTAAACCTAAACTATATGTGTCCAATATAAAGTTTATTTTTTGTAGGTTCTAACTAAATATTTTTAAAAATATTTTCCCCAAGATATATTTTTTGATTGGTACACACTTTTGACTAGAGCTATAAACCAATGAGGCCACAAATGGGGGACCTCATCCCTAACATGAATGCACAACAACCAACCAGACCCATGAGCATGGTAGCCCAATGAATGCACAAAGCTCGTGAGCACACCAACACAGTGAGGGTTTGGCATAGGCCTGAATACTTGTGAAACCACTAGCATGAACATTGCTACGGTTCATAATCCATGAGCACACTGGATCAGCAAAGGAACAAGCCTACAATCATAGTAGCCGAACAGGGATTTGAACCTTGGTGGCAATATCAACAATGCCATATCTTAACCAACACACTGTAGGATCAACCCTATTTTCCCTAGGATATTACAAAGTGAGAGAATATTAGAATTAAGGTATCATTTACTTTTAATCCTATAATTATTTTAGGTGTCTCCAAAACTCTTGGAAGTACAACTGGAGAATTAATTTGTAATAAATTTATTCTCATACATTATTACCAGTTGTTGTCATATGCATTAATGAAGGAGGTGGAGCATAATGGTGACGATTATGGTTGACTTTGAGTTTATTTAAGGAAATTTTCCACTTATAGTTGCTAGAGGGAGAAGTGGAGAATCTTGTTATAATATATTGGACTCACATGAGTTAGTGAAATCCATAATAGAGAACTATACTTGAGGATGCAATCCAATAGGTAGTTATTGGTCAAAAATGACTTTGTGGTTATGTTTTCTATTTGGGGACTCATTGATTGAGCCCATGCGACACCCATGTGAAGTCTTTTGATATAATTTATATGCTTATAATATGATTTCCAAGGTGGGAATGATTATTTTAGTATGATTCCATGGTTTTGGCCTCTCACCTCACCTATTAATTGGAGGTATGAGATGGTGGTTTCATGTTATTTTGTATAAGTATACAAGTGTTCCATGTGTTCTATGAAAGTGCATAGTATTATTGTGTTTGTATCGTCTCATGTATATTAAAGATTAATATATACTCCTCATCCTTCTCTGAAATATGTTTTTCCCAAAATTATTTCTCCAAGTAAATCCTATGTCTATATGATTTTTTGATTTCACTCTTATTATTGATTTATGCACCTATTTACTGTTCTTTTGTGTTATTATTGGATACATAAACATATTTCATATTTGTACATATTTTGTAACAATAATTATTGTTGTAATTTTTACCTTGTTTCTCAACACAAAATTCTTAAGTTAAAAAATATATAGTTAGTAAATAGTGAAATATAGGATTTGTGCACATAGAAATGTAAGTATTTATGTTAGTTGATATAGAAGAGAAACACTAAATTGAAGTTAAAAATTAAGTTAATATTAATATAGCACATGTGAGGCCCACTCCTATGCTACACCTAGTACTTGGATTATTTTCAGTTTGGTTATTGTATATGCCTATTGATACCATCAATGATAGGAAATTTAAACGTTTAAGTTCATATGATGATTTGATTTTGATTATGCTACATGTCAGCTGACTATGATGATTGATCTAATTTTATGTTGGTTATTGATTTTGTTTAATTTGAATTTGAAAACTTAATGATGAATGAATGAAACAAGTGGTGTGAACCAATCATGTTGCAATTAGATGAGTATGAAAATTAAGGATTAATGAAAATGGGATAAGATAGGTGGCTAATGATTTTTCAATTATGTTATAGGATCTTTATGCTATGTGAATTATAAAATTTATGTGAATGCAATTGTGATTCAAATGGTTTGATTATTATATGAATATGATTTACTTGGATGGATTAATGTGTTCATCGAGTGTGCAGATACATTTTTCACGGCCAATGGAAATTGGAAGCAACCCTTGGGAACCCTAAGTAAATTAACCAGTGAAACCGAGCTAAATTCCATATGGAGGGATTATAGTTCCATTTTGTAATGTATTTTATTCGTGATGTTATTTGTGAATGTTTGTAAATTGATTTTTATTGTCAAACTCAGATTTGAACTTTTAAACACTTTTTGGGGATTGAAAGGTGATATTTTTAAAGTGTTTTTATGGGTTTAAGGTCCCTATGACAGGTACCTATGGGTTAGGTACCTTTTTAGCTCATAATCTTGGGTCAATCTCAATATTGGGCACTCTTTTTGAGGCCTTTAAGAGCTTTGACGAAAATAAGGTTTTGGGAAGTGAGATGGAGACTAGCCTCTTTCCACTCCCACTTCTTCAAGTTGCCTTAGAAGACTCCCAAGATCTCCCACATGTGTGAGAACACATGGGTGAGTGTGCTTGGGAGAGTGAATGGGAGATTAACAAATGTTAGCTCCCTATTCAAAGGAATTCAAACTTGATTTCCTATAAAACAAACTCAAAACAAGGGTTATGTGGGTTCTTTTTACATTCTTGATTTTGGTTGAATTTTGGGGGTGGAGGAGATTGAAGCAAAATATTGGAAGAAGTGGAGTTGTGTGGATCTTCAACTAATCTTTCCCTAAGCTTGGATTGGAGGTAGGTTTACCATTCTACTCTTGTTTCTCTATGTTTTAATCACATGAGATTGTATGTTTGTTTTAAAATACTTTTGGTGTTTGTCCTCTTGTGTTGTTGAATGTGTATTATGTGATGGGAAAAGGGTTGTATGGGGATAGGATCACCCAAAATTTGGGTATAGCATCCCTCGTTGGGGATGGTATGGAGTAGGAACCTCCATGGGGATGTTTAGTTCCTCCTTAAAAAGAGAGGCTTAAAAAGAATATGAGTACCCATATGCAAATTATGAAATGGTAGAAATGGTTTTGGTGGTATGGGTCTTTCTTGAAAGAGGTGTTATGGTTGAAGGGTTGTATGTGAGGAGATGAAAGTATGATAATGGTTTTATTCTTGTTGTTCTCTTTTGATTCCCCATATGGAGTGTGTTGTCCACCCTCCATTCCCCATGTTGGTGAGTGTAAGAAAAACATTTTCTTTCTTTCTCAATGTTAGAATTCCCCAGTTAGAATATACCATGCTACTTGTAAAATTTTGTACAACATGTTCTTAAGGATTTATGCATTATGAATTATGGATATACACTATTCTATATCAAAATGTTTATGCTTTCTATTATAGATATTTATGTAATGTTGTAGTATAGGGTATGTTCGATCAGCTTGTATATTTTCCAGCATTTTGTTATTTATTTTTACTCGAGCTATACAAGAATAAGCTGCTCAAAACATAACAAAATAATGTTTCTTTAAAGGTGCAGCATATGAATACCTTTACATTATCACGTGCATCACGTTTTGGACATCTTAACAGCAGTATGTAAATGCAGATCTATAGTTTTCATGTGACTCATAATTATGTAGACAAAAGTAAAATGATCAATGCAGTTATGCTCCCCCTTGTCTATACCATTTAAAGATTCCATGGAGATAATTTACGTGTTCCCCATGCATAAGACCCTAAAGCTACTACTCCTCTTTTCATATGTGCAGCTTAATGCTGCTACAAAAGTATTAAAAAAAGAGAGAAAACAAAAATAAATTTTCAGAGTTAGAGTCAAATTTAAAAGTAGAATCTCATTGTTAAATCCTTTTCGTGCATAATTATTCTTTCATAGAAATATGTTTTAGCAAAGACATTTTGGAACAAGCATTTAGATCCATTCGCAACATAAAGGAACTGCCATATACCTGAGTTGTATATTGTATACATGCTAGTTGCTCCATCATCCCTTCAGTCGCTTTAGATGGTAGCAAAGACCTCTGAACCACACACCCAACAAGATGATCTTGCATAGTGAATAAGGGAGGGGGGAAATTGAAATTTGGAAGATGCCAGAGTATGTATAACCTTGGTAATTCAAATACCTTATGCTAGTGATTTGGACCCATGCATAAACTATCACAGGCTGGGAAGTCAGGCTGACATAGAGTAACCAGTTAAGTGATTCAAGAAGATGTATGACAAAAAGCCTCATTTTAAGTCATAGCATAGCGGGGCTTCACTTTGAATCTATCTCCCTTCTCGCACACCAAATCCTGATGTGAAGACGTGAGGCTCTTTCTAGTCCCCATTAGCCGTTCCCATCCTTCTGACTATTTTACTGCAATCTCATGACATACAATAGTCATGCAATCTTAAAACCAGAGGTAATTTCCTTATCTGACTCTAGACTTGGGTGTGGGATGCCACACACTAAATTGTAATTTGAAATACGGTTTTTGGGCGGTACCCTAAATAACTATAGTTATGTTTAGACCATTGGATCAAATCAATGTTGTTAGTGATACACTGTTAGGGGTTGGTTCACATAGTCCCTCTTCACACCATATAATTCATAAGCCAATTGGTAGTGATAGAGTAAATATAATACCTGCTACGCTATTTGAAAAAACTGTTGTATGCGGTTGGAGTTTCCCATGTGTGCAAGGAATGTAGCATATTATTTATTAACTCCCCTCCATTGTTTTTGATATAAAAAGCAGCAAAACAAGGGTGTTGTCCCATCAGTACAATGCAACAAAGGCCATCCAAAGTAAGCACATTAATAGCCGAGTGACAGCAGAGAGAAAGCCATCACCCACAACAAATCATATCAAAAACCAAAAAGTAACAGTAACCATAGGAGAAATAGAGTCCTTCATGCAAGCATGAAACCGACCAAGTAAGTCCAAGGACCCCCAGGGGTCCAACCAGATCAACAATATAAACAAACAAGAAGACATAGACAAAAACAAGAACAAAAAGGCCCAACGGCCTAATTCTTTTCCTTCCTGCAAGGCTTATCATGAATAGTCGTCGCCCAATCCGCTGTGAGGAACTCGAGCAACTCCTTGAAACCAACATCATCTTTAGCATCATTGAGACACCTCCTGAACCTTTTTTTCCAACCTCTCCAGTCTCCCCTTCAGCTTGCCAACTTCTTCCCAAGCCTGATCTTTTTCATTGTGATCTTCTTGCAAGGGGGCTTTTCCTTTACCCGCATTAGAGGACCGTGGGGTAGTTTCCATCACATTGTCACCGGAAGGGCCCTTCTTCAAGCTTTCAGACACATGGGACGCGCTACTCACCGACACAGACTAGCCATCCCCACCTGCCACCTTTTCCTCCTGGCTTTCACTGTCACTCCCATTATCATTGTCTGAATCTGAAACTTCCTTCAAACTTCCCACCTTGTCCTGCTTAAGAACCAGTCTATGAGATCGACGGGGGGTGTTAGCTTCTTCAGTGATCTCAATGTCAGAATCAATTTGATGGAGGTAGAATTTAGTTTTCTTAGAGGCTTTAGCCATAGGACGCGGGGTAGGGGCAAGACGCTTTTTTTCTTTACCCAAAACCCCTAGGCCCTTGTCAGGAGATGTGCCATGGGGGAGTGCTTTCCATTGTTGGCTCTATACGTGAGTAGTCGTATCTAGTATGAGTAGCTTATTTTGATTCCAACGTCATTAACCATAGGACAATATTACCATTTGAAATATCAAGATGTCAACACATTGGGTTTTGGCATGAAATCAGGCAAGAGGACATCGTACAAAGCAGAGAAATTTGTACTCTTAGTAGGTCGTGCCAAGTGCACTGCTTTTGTGGAGGTATTTAGTTTTGCTTGTAGGCAGTATAATAAGGAAAGGCATTGATCTATCTCCATTTGGAAACCCTAGCGTGTCTTTGTTGTGCTTCTTTTGCCATTGGATTAAGTAATCAGCGTTAATTTCACACACTCGACCTTTTTTTTTCAATGTTAAGATTGATGGTTGGACAAATAATATTACCTATCCAACTACCCATTAGGAAGAATCAACGATTAGATAATAAAAATATATATATAAACCCACCATCTTAAATATCCTACGAATACTCATCTTTCAACGTGTAATCTCTCATTCGTAAAGAAAACTTCTTTCATCCTTTTAAATTCATGTGAGGATAAGATGTTAGCGCTAACAGCCATACGTTTAGTGCTAACAGCCATACGTTCTTTTAATATAAATACTCATACTCCAAATAAAAAATAATAATATTGAGAAGATTACTTAAAATACTAATAGTGTTCGAATTCAGATAAACAAAAGAAATAATAATTGGTCTTGTTCGTTGAAGGCATCATATGAATAAAAAAATATATATACATCCTATCCTTTACATAAGGGTCATTTGGCCTTTAAAAAATAAATAAATCAAGTGTATTTTTTCAATGGGGAGGTTAAAAGAGGTGCTACGTGGATTATAGATCTTTAAAGAGAGAGAGAGTAATGAATTTAAAATAGGATTATGTTAGTTAGTGGTTTGAATTATCTAGTATATTAAATTTTTAGATTAGCTCTTAAAATAGGTGTTTATGATATTGTTTTATGTATAATAATTATGTATGTAAATATTATTATTTTTAGGTAAGAGTTGTTAATTTATTTATATTTATTTTTAACATGTAAATAATATTTTATTAATGGTAATACATTTAGGTATTTAGAAAGATTATAAATTTTTGATAGGTCAATAATAATTGATCTTTGAGAATTTAGAACTGTTAATTTAGTCATGGTTTTTAATAACTAAGAATTGTTTTGGTAATTAAATTTTGTCAAGAAAAACGTTAAGCGTATTGTGTCAACCAAACCATTAGAAAAATTAAGTGATGTACGAACCTAGTAAATCTATGGTTCATCGAGCTTATTTTAGGTTAAACCCTAAGAGTTATTCATCATACTTTAAGTATATTTAATGACTTTAATATCACAAACACAATAATGGTAACTAATTAGCTAATAATGCCAATAATGGTCGGGTATGGTGATTGAGTTGTTGTGTTATTATTCTTGTCATCAATGTTCAAACCCCATTGGGGTGTAATTGTTGAAAATTTATATTGGGGATGAGGTCCCCCATTTGTGACCTCACTAGTTCATAGCTCCAAGTTAAAAGCATTTACCCCTCTTTTTTTTAAAAAAAATAATTAATTAATAAAATCTTATCATAGTAATGGGTTTGACTCAATAAAATTACTTTTTATTGTTAGAGGAATTGAATATGAATTTATTCAAGTTTAATATGGTTAAAGGTTTGGGAAAGTTAACTGCTTAATAAACATGTCTCCAAAAATAAGTTAATGTATTAATTATGAAAAAGAAAAACTCTAGATAGAGGAAATTAATCTAAGCATCATATGTTTATAGTCTATAGGCTTTGGGCATTGTTAATGTTGACATACCACATTTTAGGAATGAGATAAATTTACTATTCAACCATTAATTTCTTGAGATGATTAGGCTCTAACAAGGAACCCAAGGTTAACACAAATAAATGTTGACCCTTAACCTTGAAATTTTGGTCATATGACAATTAAGTATTATTATGTTTTACCTAACTCAACCCATGGTGGCTTGTAAACCTATTATCGATAAGGGCGTATACAATGGACTCCATGCACTTTCTCCTTTCCCTACCTCGTCCCCCGCTTTTGGGTGATGTGACAATGAAGTTGTCTTTTGAACAATGACACTCATTTCATATAATATGCTTCCCTTTTAACATGGTTAGAAAATGTATAATAATTTTGTGTCATTGTTTTAAAAAAATTTATTAGTGGTGTCTTGCCCTACGGTCAAATTATGACCATTACAACACAATTGGAAAATTAGTACTACACCTTTGAGAATAAAATCCAACATCTACACCATATATTTGCATAGAGCTTTTTTAATTTATTAAATATTAATTATAAAACATATTGATTTAGTACCACATTAATATTACTTATGAGACAAGGGTAAAATATGTTGAGCTCAACTAGTTGAATCATTAGTTTTTCACCGTGGAGATCCAAGCTCAAATCTCCAAAGTGACATCTAATATTGATATCTAATTTGAAATCTAATATTGCTATCTAAGCGACTCTAAACTTCTAATATTAATATTTATGGCATTAACACTAGGGGATGAGGTCCATTGATTGTGGTCGTTAGTATTTCGGTCTGACTTAAAAATATTGACTTATGAATCAAAAATCTTATGAGACAAGGGCAACTCATAAGGCATTACACACTCCAAACCAATTAGGAAAGAGGCTATAAGGAGAAGCATATCAAAATAATGGACTTTTAAGAAATGTTATTCCAACCAATACTAACAAATTCTTAAAAGGTTCTTCCATAATTTTTCATCTATTTTTGTTGTGATTAAATTGCCAACATGCATAAGGAGAAAGCCATTAAAGTAATCAAGTTACTTATGGAAAATTTTCATCATAGAGACGGACGACTTAAACATACATGAGATGAAATCATAAAATACATAAATGTAAATGACTATGAAAAAAATAATTACTCAATAATGTTGAAATTCGGTTGGTCCCACATTGATATTAATCATAATACAAGGTTGGCTGGTAAAGCATTGTATGCTCTAAAATCTTTGTTGATTAGCAAAGAACATATAGGGTTAAAGATGTGTGTTTTTTAGGTCCCTAATTAATACAAAAGGGAAAACCCATAAAAGTAATTCATACACATGAGAATCATCATCATAGTGACAAGTAGAATATACATAGGTCAAAACTATCCAAGGACTAAAAAATAGATATGATTGAATATGTATGTTTCAATCACTTAATGAATATAATTATTTGATTGAAATTGGGTTGGTTCACATGCTAATAGTTGTGAGACAAGGGAAACTTCTAAGACATTACATACTATCAAAAAAATTAGAAAGGAGGCTAGCAAGTGAAAATATTAAAGTGTCACTACTTTAAGATGTTAAATTAATGATTGTTCAAGGCAATTGTATTCTTGTATAGATGATGAAATATATCATTGATTGGCCTAAATAACATTTTAGAGCAAATGCATCAAGTAGGACCCCAAGGTGGAAAGACTTGTAGGTGTACGATATGACCTACAAATCAATCTTTATATAGAAGGTTGGCTCCTTTCCTATTCTAACCTAAGTCTATCAAAAATGAAAATGAAGAGATGTGTAAAAATAAATGAGAAAAAATGAAAGCACATAAGATAGAATAGATATCTTTTTACGATTAGACTTGACATGATTTTACAACACATCACATTATAGTCAACAAACAATAATAAATAATATAACATAAACATCTATCATACTATTTTATTTATAAACTCATAATAGTTAAAACTTCTAAAATTGTAACATTTATAATACATATAAAATAAATACGTAATAGTTACATACAAAATAGAAATAAATTGCTTAACGTAAATATTAAAATTCTTATGAAATTAGAAAAAAAACAAAACAAAAAAAACATAAATAACAATATGAGTTTTGCATAAATGATCAATCCTACCTTACAATTTGAAATATTTGATATTTATACTAAGAAAGAAAAGAAAAAAATAAAGAAAATAAAAGAATAAGGTAATACAGTGATTTCCTATGATGTGACTGATGTTTAAATTCAAAATATCTAGCAGTCAACTGCAAGTTGTCAATTTCAATTTCATAATCTCCTTTCTCTTTACGTGCACTTCACTTTCAACATAGTTAAACAAAAATATTATATTAAAGTCACAAATTTAATTCAATTTTCACTACTTTCACTTAGTTTTTAACTTGCAAATATTTGATAACTTTACGTTTGTCTTTTACAAATATTTCACCGGCCCTATAATTCTAAATATTAAAGCCAACTTTAATATTAATCCTATGTCTACCTTTGATTTAATTTCTACGGCACTTGATTTCGTATAAGGACAATAATTTACAGTCCGCGGGCTTTTGTGAATCTCTTAAATTTAATTATGGACAATTTCCATTAATAAGAAACACAAACCAACTTAACACATGGTGGGCCCCATATGCCAAGTCATTCCCAATGACCAATGAGAGGCATTTAAAACCTTTGGCTCTTTATAATGTAAGCCGTTGGATCAAATGATCCAACCGCTAATGAATGCCAATTTGCTTAAAGCTTTTCTTGTCTTATTCCTAAGAAATTCATGTGGTGCTTTATTTGATTATGACCATCAAAAGTATGGGGTGAAAAATATTATTGACTATTAAAAAGTGTAATATTTAAGTAGAGTGTTTTTAACATTCATGTATTTTTTTATACTATACATCGTGTGTAATGGTACGCTGAAGACATATTAGTTAATTTTGTGTTAAATTTGTTTATTATTGAATGCAAAAAGTGATTGAGAGCCGTAAACTACAAATCGTTTTTTTTAAGTTGTCAATCCACAGAAAACATTAAGAAGTTTCCATGTCAGACTGGAAAATGGTAGCAATTGTGTGTGAATCGTGTTTTGATAATCTATAATCTAAGCATTGTTTAAAATTCAACTGTAAAATTCTGTAATGTGAACAGAAAAATTCTTCAAGAAATAAGCTAGTGGAAAGGCTTTTTAAATAATAAACTTAACTCTTTGTGAAAAAAGTTAAAACTAAAAATGTTCTTTTATCTATACTCAGAATGCAGCCTCTAGTCAAAACCAGCAGGGAGAAAGGAGCAAAATGTGGAATTTGAGAAGGAGCAAAATGTGGAATTTTCCAAATATTATTGAAATATTGCATGTTAGCACTTTGAAATCCCCATCCATTCCATTCCAAGATAGTAGCAAAGGCTTGTTCCTCTCTTCTTCTTCTTCTTCTTTTTATTTTTATTTTTATTTTTTATTTTTATATGTAGTCTAGTATCATTTGAAGTATTAAAACAAACAGAGTACTCAATATCACTGCATTCTTATCATGTCTCATATTGTTACAAACAGATTGATTAAATAAATTTAAAAAAAATAACCATAGCTTCCTAAAAATAAATAAATAAATGAACAAATAAATATAAATTAAAATGAAAAGAATCCAATATTCGTAATAAAGTCCACAACAACAAAAGACATTGTTGCTTCCGACAGACAAATGGAATTAGGGAAAGGCCGGTGCTTATTCTCACCTATTGCATTTGTGTAATGCTAGTCTGTTGTGTCATTTCCAATTAAATACTTTCAAATGTTTCTCTTATGTAGTTTGCCATTTAAATATTTTTAAATGCTAACTTTGTATATTGCACACAACGTTGCTCAATATTTGTTCTTGACATCATTCAAAGTGTTCAAAAATCCACAGAACCAAAAAACTATAAAAGTAAATGGAGAAAGTTGAATTAATGCCTATATTTTTTTAGAATAACAAAATCTAGCAACAGGTCTCATTTGTAAAGACTTTTAAATAAAGTCTTTGAGTGGATAGTATTTTGTACATAAATTTGTGTTTCCAGCTGAATTGATTCTGGCATAATTCCAATGGACATAAATTCTACTTGCATATAAAGGACTTTGGAAGGTGATAGAATTTGGACAAGTACAAAACTCAGTCCACAATTAAGAAGTTGTCCAATTTGTTTGAAATTCAGAGACAAATTGTTATGAATTTGAATGTAGTGATGATTTTGATAGAATATTACAAAGACTAAAGAAATATCATGTAACATATAGAGTCACCCTCTTTCTTCCTGTTAAATCCCCTCACAATAGAAAATGGACATTGTGGCTGTCGATATTGAGCAAAATCTGGTTTTACATGTTTGCCAAGTACTGCAATGGACATAGCACCAATTGTTGTCAACAAACATTATAAAATATAATTGACCAAAAATGTTAAAATTTATGCAATAGAGTGAAAGATCTGTAATAGTCATCCTGAATAAAAAATGTACTGTGTATAGACAAGCTACTATCTTCCATGATTATGGAACAAGTAAATCATGTTGAAAAGTAAATAGTGGTGGATTGTAACTCAAAACATAACTTACCAAAAATTTCTAAATATATGCAACAAATTTTGAATAATAAATAAATTTGATCATAATGACATTTTCTAATATGTAGGTCAGTTTGAAATAACCTTTGCATTGGCTCTCTTTTGCTGAAATGCACTGCAGCTTTAGGGTATAAAAGGAAATGCCACATGGAATAATCCTGCCGCCTGAATTAAATTTGGCCGTCAACTTTGTCTATTGATTGAATTTTTCTTTGTGATTATTCATTTAGCACCGTCCTTCAAATGTCAGTGCAGTCCATGCTTAAAGAAAGTAACATGAAAGACTGAACATGTTCTTTCTGAATTTTCTTCTCAAAAATTCCCCTTTCATCTAAGAGAAGCTTTTCAGATATGTTTATTATTTTGCGTTAAAATTGCTTGAATATGACCTTACTAACTCCAAAATGAACCAATATCCGATGATGGTAAGACTAGGATTTTGAGGTGGATAATACAAAGATTAAATGGCTGAAAAAGAATTTTGGAGCAGCAGTCCCTATGTAGGACTGTTTGTAATCGAGCTTTTTAGCTCTCATTGTCATGTTTGTTAACTTACCAATTGCCCCTGAGTTCTCCACAGATATCCGAAAATTCAACACTAAACTTTTTTTAACCAATTCTGAACATTTTCAAAAAATGATTAGCTAAGGTTTTATGTATTATATACAATCTGTTAACACAAATTGGTACTTATTAACTTGGTTTTCTGAAAAATCGACATAATAATCAAATTTTCTAAATTTATTACTTCTTAATTGGTGTTTCCTCAATATGTTTAATTTGGAGCGGCCTCATCATTTGTCCAATTTTTTAATATTTTGAAATGAACGGAAGTTTAGTTCAATGCATTTTGTCATCATGGGGTGAGTTAGCTAACTTATATATCAAATTAAAAAAGAAAACTTATTTATACTTTTATACGTAAACTGTATAAACCTACCGGTGATTTTTGATTCCTTGTTAAGTTCATTCCCTGATGACATGTTTGAGATGTAGGACAACATTCAGATATCCATAAAATCATATCTAAAAATCGATTGATCAATTTAAGTAGCTAAATTAGTGAATTTTCCAAAATAATATTGGCCAAGTTATTAGCTTTGCCAAAATTTACAAGTACTATATCAAATTCTATGTTTTCTCTCAAGTATTATTGGTTCATCTCAAAGTACTATGACTATCTATCTTGAGACTTTTGGGTGTCTTTTAGGACATATCAGATCCATTTTAAGATAGATCAGTACTAGCTGCCCAATCTAGACAAGTTATAACTATAGTCATATAAGGAAGTTGTATTGGAAACAGGAAAAACACTTGGAAATGGATATCAATTGGTTGGCACTTATTTGGACTTTGAACATAAGCATGAACAACCACTCTGTTCTTTTTATAATTTGCTAGGCTTATGTAGATTAGGGCAGTAACTTCGGCTAAATTATTTAATGAAGTTAAGTTGCTGATGGGTCCTGGTTATCATATATGACCATATGTTTTTTCAAGTAATATTATCTCGCATCAGGCTGCATGGAATGACATCGGGTAGATTCAGGGAATATAAATGAAAAAAAAAATTGCCACTTATTGGCATCAGGCTGCAAGTATTTTTGCTAGTGATAACTACAGGTAGGGATCCTAGTTCCCCAAAAGAAAAATGTGAAAATTCCTTCTGCGACGGGTATTAAAACTTATAAGGTTGAGGTCCTATGTATAAGCGAAGGATTTAAACCTATACCACAACCAGGGAAAAAATCTTAGCACCACAAAAGTCATCAACGCTATGCACAAAAATGGGATCCTCAGTAGAACCCTTTGGCATCCATTTCAGCATCAAGCAATCTGCACAAACAAATATACTAAAATATCCCCACAATCTCTTATTCTCTGTTTATGAGTACTATTATAGAATCCCCATCATGGTATTTTGTGATACTACCATCACATATCATACCTTTCTTCAACCTAATAGTTTTTTTGAAATCTAACTCTCTTCCACTCATATCTCTACCGAGCTCAAAATATCATTTAAATGTAGAGAATAAGAAGGGGTAATATTTTCCCTTGATTACATTGGAAGTTGATTTTTTATAACTCTGAGGATGGCAATAGCGACAAAAAAAAACAAAGGTTTGAATGAAGTGGAGGCTGATGAAGACCCTTGTGTGAAGGCATAAACAAGGAAAAATTTGTTGTACAGAGTATTTCTAACTCCTGCTCTTGGGAATACCAAGGTGGCACATGGCATAAAGAATTGTTCCTCTCTTTTCTGTTGTGGGCGAGGGTCCCAATAGATTTGATCAATTCACAAAAATAAATAAATAAATGTGAGAAAGAGTCAATGAGATGCCTAAATAGACTTAAAGCCTAAGTGTATGAAAATAATACAATATATACACTAACAAAAATGTCTTTAATGTTTATCCTACCTTTATAACAATTCAAAGGGACGCGAGTAGAGAGAGGTTGGTGAAGCACCATGCATGCCAAATAAAATACCCAATAGATTTTTTCCCTGATTTTCTACTTTTCATCAAACTCCATCACCTACACCGCTCTTGATTCTACTTTTCTTATTTATATTGGAGGAAAACAATATAAGCGTACCACCATTTGATTCATGATTCATACCATGAAATTTTACACTTTCATCTCAGTCCTGTGGATTCTTCCTAAGGATTCACAAATTCTTTTTATCATAGCTTAAAAAGACAAGAAATCAGTTTGAGTTTTAAACATGCAGTGAGTCCATCAAGATTTAAAATTTTAACCAGAAGACAACTCAGACCACTAATAAACACCTAATTCATAATAGAAAGCTCCTTGAAGATTACAAATGGCATGGTGTGATATGAGGTTCATGATAAGAAAGTTTGTATGACATGAAGCTAAGTGATATGACAAGTTTGGCATGACTTGCAGACCCAAAAAAGTAATTTTAGAGTATGAAATAAAATTAACCATCTATAAAGAAAAGTTAATTCCAATAATTATTTTATTTAGAATGATTATTTTTAATAATCGTACAACTCCATATGACTTGGTACCGTATCTAGAACAAGGTATGGTCTAAATATGGGGACTAATATTCAAATATGTCCAGATACAGTATCCCAACCAATTTCAAACCATATCTATGTTCTTATCTGATGCATAGATACAGTGATTCCTTAACTGATAGATAAAAGAAGGGCTGCAGTAAAAGATCTACACTCCAGAATCAGGGGTGTATTTTGGAAAAAGAAACTCATAATTTGTTCCACATTCTAGATTACCAATCCAAGATTTAGACCAACATTAAAATACATAATTAAGAAGAATATATCTGATAGATTTGAATACAAATTTCAGGCCGAGCTTAATCAATACACTTAAAGCATTGACTGCTCAATCGTTCAGGTGGCTAGTGTTGGCCGACTCCTTTCACTCTAGTTTATGTGCTTCATATAACTAAAATAAATTAAAGTTAAATCATTGATAAAATAGTCTCGATGGGAAATGCAATTTCAAAATACAAATTTACAAATCATTACAACTACCTTTTAACTAATGAATCATTTCAGACTAGTGATTAATGTTTATCATTGTAATATATTTCTAAATGTAATTGATAATACTCAATCAAAAATAATAATAAACGCAAATTAAAATAAATAATTTCTTTTCTACTAAATAATCCTGAAAACAATACAATATTGGAGGTAAATAATATACATAAAAATGCAAAAATATAGTGATGAACAGGCCAAAAATCTCCCACCTCTCCATAGATCTAATTCCTAGTTTGAATTGTATCATACCATGACAGGGACTGATAACGATGTTGTTCATCCCAGATTTGCAAAGCTAATGAAGTGGGATCCATAAGTCAAAATGAACAGAGATATGTGATTAAGGACTCCATCAAGCCTAATTACTCTTTCTTTGTGCCATACCACTGGGTCATCAAACATCAAAATTCTGGGAAGGAAAAGGTGCAAACCAATGTTTATGCAGTCATGCCACATCTTTGACATTCTTTCATGAAGGAAAGGTGATAAACTGAAACCTGTTTTCCCCATCCTAATTGAAATTTTATCGCAATGAATTCATTGAATTCTAGCCTCACCACGAATACTTCTCAAGCAATGAAAATAAAAAGATACTTGAACCTAATCTGTCTTACTGTTACCGGCCTTTTTCTCTCATTCCTTGCTTCATTTAAGTTTTCAACCAAATTAAATTATAGCAACACATATGCATACAAAAATGAAGTTTTATTTTTCATTTTCTCTTCTCATTTTGGAGCAACAGCCACAATGAGAGCTAAAGAGCTCGATTACAAAAAGAATTCTAGTACTTTTTCAATGTCCAAAGATTCACTCAGAAGTGATGATACTTTTTCAACCAAATCTCATAAGCAAGGCTTCTTGGGATATAAGCCAGGGTCTAAGAATCCAATTAAGAACTATCAAACCGAGAGCTGCATAACATTAATCACACCAACAAACCACAATGATACACGAAGTTTGAGTTTGTTTAATGTGAAAGAACACCTATAATTCAAGTGGAATTAGATTGATTGAAAGAGAAAGCTAAAAACACTAGTAATTAAAGAGAATCAACATTTGATGGAATTGGATAATGTCCAGTTAGGTTCACAACCAACTTCATCGCAATACTTTTCACAATAGTCATACAGTAATTCATCTTTCCAATGGAAGAATCATGATCAATCAGATGAAAAAGATTAAAAAAGGAGTAAGAAAGCTTGTTACTGAAGAAAAAGGGTACTGTTGTGCCCTCAACACACACGCTTCATTTGGAACGGGGACACTCTTTTTCTATCGTCTTGCTGGGTCTTTTTTGTCTCCACCTCGTTTTGCGTGCCCCATTTTAGTGTCCTGGGTGGTCAACGTACCTCCAAAGTCTCATCTTAAGTTGACCGTGTTTCGCCCCTTCAATTTCGATTAAGTCCTGGTGCCTTACGGAGTCTCCTTGACAGTTTGCCTCTGCCAGCGGCCTTGAAGTTGGCCGAGCCCGCCACTCTGGGTCTCCATTCCCAGGTTTCTTCCTTGACTTCGCTGTCCCGAACGGCGGAAGGCTCCCGCCTTCCCAGCCTCTGGGACCCGGCTCTCAGTTTTCCATCCGCTCAAACTCGCAAAATTTTCTCTGCTGCTTTCGCCCCCTCTGGGCCCGAACCACCAAACTTCCTCCCCTGGAACTATGTGCGGACTTCATTGTTCCCGGTGGAAAATCACTGATGGAACTCTGCCCTCCGGGCCCCGACTTCCCTTTCGCCACCGATAATTTCCGAACAGAATTTTCCAAACGGCAAACTTGCGGAGGAATTCCGCCCTCCGGGTCTTGGGATCCTCTTGGCCGTCAGTATGCAAAATGAATATTCTAGATGGTTGCCGCCTTGCGTCTTTCCGACCCCCGGACCCCAGACCTCTCGTCGCCATCCAAAAATTCAAATTCACCAACCATCTGCTATGCCGCACTTGCATTTAATGAGCCCATTAATGGCGGTGGGAGTATAAATATCTTGAGCAACCTGTCATTCTCACTTGTTAGTGTTGTAGAGAGAGGTCAAAGTGCTTGCCAGAGAGAATCCCTATCTTCATCAATCATCGCCCTCACACCCGTTGCCGTCACTTGCTGATCGTGAGTGGATTTCGCGCCTTGCCACATCGGGTGTCCGAGGTAGGTTTACCGTTTGCCCTCTCGAGAAATTTTTCATGATTTTAAAACCTAAAGTGACAAACAACCCATGTTAAAATACATTTAAAACATAAAACATAGGGCAACACACAAAACCCATGAGGTAGAATCTGTTAGAAATCTTCCCGTACCCCCATGAGATTGATTCAAAACTTGGCCCCCGCGCGGCTGTTCTTCGCGCAAGGGCATTCGCCTTTTCCTGGCCCGAACTCTTCCTTCGTCGGCAGGGATTTAACAAAATAACCATAATTTTCAAACAGCTGCACCATCCCTCGGGCTTGGACCATCGGATCTCCGTCGGTGGTTCGCCGTCTAGCATCACAAACTTAAGTTTTGAAAATGACCTCCATTTAGGCCTCTCGGCCCCATGACTCCGGACTTCTGTGTCTGGGATTTCGCCGAGCTCCTACCGCTCCCAATGGTGGAAGGTCCCCGTCTGCCCGAAACCTGGAGCCCGCCTTGCAGTTCGTCGCTGGGCACTTGCCGCAAATCGCCCGCCTGTCATGAACCCGAGTCCCAATCTGCGGACTTCCATCCATGGACTTCCGTGGAGTCTTCGCCGTTCTGAACGACGAACGTGCAACATCCTCCTGCTTCCCAGGTCCCGTCCTCCCTTTTACCGCGATGGTTTCCAACATCGGACTTCGGCGTCCTCAACCACATAGGGCTTCACCGTCCGGGACTCTGTCCCATCTCCGCCGTTTCGAAAGAGAAAATCATGCCCGCCCTTCCGAGATTCGGGCTCCGCCTCCCTGCTCGCCGTGGAAACTGAAAAGAAAAATCTAACGTCCAACCTAAGTGTCGGGTCTGGTCCGCCAGGTCGCCCCCTCCGAACTTTCATTCGACGATCGCCATCCTAAACGGCGAAGGCCAGACGGCTTTCCGGACCTATACCTTTGGTTGCTCCTAAAACAGTCCAAATGACTTCAAATTTCAAATTTGATCTCGACCCACATGCTTAATTTCCGCCCTCTTTGTTACGATCCTTTTGAACCATTGAAATTTGGTCGAGAGAAATCTCCCAGATCGCTCTACCCCGTTTTCCCTTCCAAGACAACATTCCTGGCAGGGAAGTCCGGCCCTCCGGGCCCAGAATTTCTGAAAGCCCTCAATTTAAAGACTAAATAACATCCGAAAGAATAGGTATGATTTTATGAATGATAAAAGGTCTAAAGTTAATTCCATCTACGAGATTTTGACTACCGTCAAAGATTTCATGATCAGTTGCCCTGACTATGTCTTTGCTCGTAGGATATATGGAATCAGCTACAGGACCCTCGGGGGCAGTCGCAGAAAAAGACAAAGGAAAGAGATCGAGCAAAACTCCCCGCGAAAAAGAGGACAAGGACCAGATGAAATTCCAGTTCTAGGGTGAACCTCTACAATCAAAAATCACCACGGACTGGAAAGAAATAACAAACACCAATATCAGCCAAGTTGATATTGATGAGTTTATACTAAGGGTCATAATCAACCCGACAACCAAGAATGCAAAGTTGATTAGACAAAGCGGAATCACAAAAGCTGCAGGCTTTCCCCCATCTCTCATTGCCCTTGAGCTAGTCATGGCTTGTCGGCAGGCATATCAACTAGATATAAGGACAATTGTTGACAAGGATGGTAAGATTCTGGAAAATATGTCAGCTGAAGGCATCACAAAGACCTTCCATATTTCCACTTTTCAAGAAATGGAAACACCTACCATAGAGGAATACCAGGCGGAATGGGATGACAACCCGACGGGCTGCAGAAAGTTAATAAATCAGCATTGACTTAAAGAAAAACGGGGCAGTGCTGCGAAGGTTCCTCATGAACTCTTCTGTAGTGATTTCCATGAAGATTACCATGACTTGGTCACGATGCTAAGCAGAGTTATGGGTCTTCCTACTGCTGCCTTCTTTCAGGAGTGGATGGTATACTTCGTCGAACAGGTCCTCCGCGGGAATGAGGATGTCACCACAAAGTCCGCGTTCTACTAGGGAGGTATAATAAGCGACTGCTTCCATGCGCAATTAATCAATGTGAAGAAGAGTTCCAAGTTTTACATGACCTCATATCTCGCCTACTCCTTGTCAGACCAGAGGTAGTACAATGGGTTATTTGTGGCACCCGATGAAGAGCACGGTCAAAGATTGAAGGTTTATGACAGGTACCCCTAGCTCCAGTACCAAAATTTCAAAAAGGAGTATTGCAGAGTAAATGACGCCTTCATTGGTCACGTCATCCGACTGCTTGGAGAGGATTTCGAGAGAAGAGTCTCTCACAGTGCGCGGGCATTTTTGAAGCAATACGCCTTCCTATTCCTTCAATATCCAAAGTTCACATACATTCGCGCCCAGGGCTTCACAAAAAGGCCGAATAGGCTTCCCCAATACCCCAATGACTGGATCGTCCTATTGGAACTTTCACGGTAGCTCCAATACATATAGTCAATCTTCAATGGCAAGCACTTGGCAGGAATCTCCTATCCCTTGACCCTTGGTCAGGGCATGTACAAATTAAAAACTTCCCAGTGCGCTGGGAATTCAGAAAAGGAGCTAGTGGAGTACCACTTCCAATTGTACACTCCTCGCCCACGGATGGACCTGTATGGGCATGTAACGAAAGTACTGGAGCCAGAATATGCCCATTTGCACAATGTTGAGGATTTCTGGGCCAATTGTCAGGACGACAAGGAAGTGCGTGCAAGGAATTACATGTGAATGACTGCGTACTTCATAAGAAGGGTACAACCATTTCCCATACCTGATTAGGTTGAGGAGGACGAAAGCACCGTAATGGGCCCCAGGTACCCCGCAATCACCAACTTGCCGATACCGAAAATAGACTGGGATGAACAGGAGGTCGATGACCTCGATATTATAACCAAGCCAATCTTGGCTTGTACCAGGGAATGGGTTGATGGACAGGTAGCCCGACTGAAATAGCAGGGGGTGATCTTGACGTATGAAGGGCTCAAAAGCGAGCCAAGCGCCACGGAGGAGGCTGCTGCTGCAACTTCGACGGGCGGGACATCCAAGTCCCCTCCGATCACCAGATCAAGGAAGAGGAAGGAAATAGAAACGAAGCAATCTCCTAATCCCAAACTTTATACAAGGAAAGAACCGGGGGGCTCACCCTCCAAAAGGCTCAAGCAAACGGCGGGCACCACGGGGCAGCCCATAATCCAAGAGGAAGAGGCAAAAGGTGCAGACCAATCAAAACCACTTTTGGTTCTCCCTGTGTCTGCTGCCCCATCATCTACCTCCCTAGCCATGGTTGCCACATCCCCGTCAGCGATGGACATCTCTGTCCATCTTGCCCCTTCGCCTCCGACCGAGCCGGTAATAGTAATTGATTCTTCCTCTGTCGTAACTACTCCTCCATCCTCTGCTATAATGTCACCTACCACATCACTCCCATTAGCCACTATAGTGGTACCAATACCAGTTTCCGCCCTCCCTGAGGCCTTCTCGAAGCATATGCAAAGTCTCCCCTCCGAGCTCTCCCAGATCCTTATGGACCCCACTCTTCAAGCAGCCCTAGCCCAGGTCCTTGCTACCGCTAAACCTTCGCAGCCTTCGACAAGACCATCGGCGATGGAGGCCACCATGTTGATTTCTGAGGAATGGGAGAGACGGGAGCGCAAAGCTTCAAAATAATTTGAGGAGGAGGCCGACGAGTATCACGAGCACCCAGAGTATGAACACCGCACAATCGACAGGGTGGCCTACGAGGAGGAAGGAACAGGCTCCTCCGAGACTGGGGATGAGGAGGAAGATGCTGGTGGTAGGGTCATCGTGCAGACCTTCGACGATGATCTTGAGGAAGAAATGGCCTGGCAACTGAAAGGAACTGAAGAAGAAGCAGAAAGGTCGCCTCTTGGAGAAGAAGGATAACAACAAGAGGAAAATCCTGGAGAAGATAAACCTGAGGGTGAGGCTCAAGCTGTCACGAGCCTCGAAATCGAGCATCCCAAGGAGCATGTGCACGAGGTTGAGAAAATTGAGGAAAAGGAGGGGAAGGAAATGGAAAAGGAAGAAAGTCCCTGGCAACAATTATCTACCAAGCCTCCTATTAAGCGCCTTGTGTTCGTCTAGGACTCCGATGAAGAGGAAGGAGATACTGCTAAAGCGAAAGAAGGGCCCCCGTAGATAGGGAAATAGAAGCCTTAGTCAAGGTGGGTGAAGGTGATCATGAATCACCTAAGGAAAAGGTTGCTATGTCTGAATGGCTGGAGAGACAGCTTGAAAAGAAAACTCCCGCACCGAAAGACCCGAGAGTTAGGCTAGAAGCCATCTTAGCTTGAGCACAAATCACAACCAGAAAAGAGAAGAAGCCTAAGATCAGATCCAAGGTAACAATGGATGCTTCTGGGTCTCGAGCCGTGCAGATAGAAATGCCTGTGGTAGGCCAGGCTGGTTTAAGCTACAACATCTCCACCCTTGATTTGGGAAATGCTACCAGAGAACAAAAGGTGGGGCATCTTGAGGAATCAGTGGCTACGGTGGTGCACCTGATAAAGCAGGACAAAGTTTCAAAGGATGAGCTCAAAGCACAGGTGGCCGCCTTAACGGATTACATCCAACAGTGGTCCTCAATTGATGACCTACCCACCACATCCGCGGCTCCACCCCAATTGCTGTCCAAAGAACAAATTGACAAATTGGAGAGAAGAAAGAACTTGGACAAGACCACAGAGAGCTGGTTCCGACAGGTCTTGTATGTCGAGAACATGGGAATTAGCCAGGCTTTTTGAATAGCCAACAAGTTCTTGGATCTGTAGCAATCTTTGGAAAGCATGAGGAAGCTCTACACTGACTTCCCTACAACATACGACTCCACCTTTCCAAAGATCGAAGCCATCCTCCAGTTACCAAAGGATGCATGGGAAAATGAACTCTCATTCAAAAAGGACGATCACTGGCTGATGGATGTGTGGAAGTGGGATTTTGACAATAGAAAAGAAAGGATGGAGCAGATAATGAGTAAGGTGGATCCAAACATTGAATGGGTTAAGGAAATTAGGGCAGAATGTGCTCATTATCTCAAGCTGATGACGAAGTATGACATGCCCACATTACATATGGATCCGAAAAAGCTAAAACCTTATTTTCAGAAGAAGATGGAGGATGGGATGTTCGGCAAAATAATAGTGGAGTTCATGAGTTTTGCTACCCGTTCCTTCAATCAATCAGAGCTATTCAAAGATTAGGGCACAAAATATGATGAGGACTAGAAAAAGCTTGAAGATAATGCAAATGAATGGAGCTACCAAATGTTGTGGTACGAGATCATTGAGGTAGACAAGCTCCAGCCAGTCATTCTCAAATTCATGGAATATACAGCTTCAAGGAAGCAAGAGGATAGCTCTGTTGGCAATGAAGAGCTCCCCAAGGAGTAGCTATAGTAAAAGAGTAATCAACAAAAGACAAAAATACTACAGTGCTATCACTAGGAGACAAAACAGGGAAGAAGACAAAATGTAATTTTAAATTGTAATATATTGGGGGTTGGTGAAACCCTATTTTGTAATGAATCTTGGCCATACAATGAGAATTAATCTTGGCCATTCATTTGACCTTTTGGGCACTATAAATGGGGGTCTCCTCTCATTTGCAAAGGGGAGTTGAATTGTTGTAAAGACATGCTGCAAAAATTTATAATGAAAATACATTGACTTGGTGCATTTTCTGAGTTTTTTTCACATGTTACTTGATTCAACTTCCATGGTTAGATGCTTTACTTAGATTTGTATTTGATATTCTATTTAGCTGTATTCTTACTTTGATAGGTTTTAGAAATGTTGTTCTGTAGTTGTGAAAATTCATGTTGTGTAGATGCCTTCTTAGTCCATACTTTTTGTTGTTTGCTACTTGTAGATGGCTGTGTAAAGTTAGTCTGGGCTTAAATTCAAAGCTGCTCCACACTTTCATTTTTGTTCATGCATGCAAATGGTGAATGAAAGGTGAAATATTTGTAGACCTTAGAAGATAGCACAAATTCCATGAGACTGTGAGATTTCTGGTTAAGTGGAATATTTTTTCGAGGAAGCTGTCCATTGCAGGAACTCCATGATTCCTGTTCATAGTTAGTTGCAGGTCTAGGAACCTTCCATCTTCTCGGCTCTTTTTCCCTTTTTTTTTAGAAATATCCTATACTAAGGTTCATTGCACATTGTAAAGCTAAATTTGAAGATAACATCGAAGTCTTGGATTGTTGTCCAAACCTACAGCAAAGTGAAACTCAACCTCCATCTCAGAAACTTTGTATTTGAAGATCCACCTCGCATCCAGCTACGTAAGTCCGCCCCATGATTACTAGCAAAATCACATCAAAATCAACTAAGGATTTCCATGCAAGTCATGACCTGACACCCGAGAGACCTTGGGGGGATTTTTAGCCACTTGCCATGGGAGATTTCCTTTCAAGAGAGGTAGTGCATTCATGTACTTCCTGTGTTGAGAAAGTGTGCAAAAACACCCATCAACAGAACTGGCACTAGAAGGAGGGCCTTATGAAGCTAGATTGAATTGGATCGTTCTCCCTGGAAATATTTCAAAGAGTTGCATCCTCCTATAAGGGAAAAATGAACTAAGGGAAGTAGCGCTGCTTCTTCCTTTTCCTCCATTCCACCCACTTCCATTCCACCTTCACCCTCATTCGGCTTGCATTCGTCTTCCACCCGACCATCCGAAATTGCATTTTCACCTCCCATCTCTGGCAGTCAGGGAATTGCTTCTCTCCCGGCCCTTACAGCCCAAGGTACAGTCCAAACAGCCGCAACTCAGGTGCAGTCCCAAGCTATTGTTCTATTACAGGTGCAAACTCAAATTGTTGTCCCTCAACATCGGGTATCACCCCCGTCTCCCGCCATGGCTTGGTTGGCATAGAATCCTTCGCCGATTCACTTCGCTACTTATCATGATATGCCCAAGAATCTGGAAGGATATTGCTCGAAGTTCAATCCTCATGACCCATAGAGAATAGCTGAAGAACATGTCAAAATATTCGAGACGACAATTACCGAAATGCAAGTCGACCATGAAGATGTTGCGTGTCGCCTTTTTCCGCATTCGTTGGGAGAAGAGACCTTCTATTGGTACATCAATCTACCGAGAGGATCTGTTATCTCGTGGGACTTGATGAAGAGTGCTTTTCTGCAGAAATACAAGATTCCAATCAGCCCTTCGGAACTATACCGATAGTTCATGTTCGTCCGGAGGGAAGTGAATGAACCTATTGGGTCCTTTAATGATCGCTTCCACTGTGCCTTCGTGAGGCTTCATGATCTGTACATACACAATGACGCCGCAGCCCTTGTCTATTACACAACATTAGACAATCTCACATCGGCATTGGTGAAAAGGATGTGCCCACCGCTCACTACGCTAGTGACCACCTATGCAGAGGCTGTGGTCGCTAGTTTAGATGTGGTCGCTAGTTTAGATTTGGGGCAGAATATCTCCGGTCCGCTACCATTGTTGGGATCGGTGGCTCAGCCGATGTAGGTTCAGGGGATGAATCAGGCATTCGCCAATCAGACGCCCCTAATAAACCAAGTGCCTCAGCTTCCTATCATTCCGCACCTGGGACAACCGATAAATTACACACCTCCCGTTCCTTACTATTTGCAGCCTCAACAACAACAGACTTATCCCCAAGTTTCCCAGCAACAACAAATGTATTCTCAGTAGCCCTAGGCACCATTGTACCTACCGGGGCCGAAATTTCCTTCGGCACGTTAGAATCAGCCGACGGCTCCACCTATCTTTCTCCAAAACCCGACGTTGTAGCCGAGCAGTACTACTGAGAAAGGCAAATTAGAAGAACTGACTGAGATGATAAAGAAAATGTCCACAGAGATGACGCACCTAAAAAATTAGAATAATCAGTTACAGGCATCCCAGCGTAACCTCCAGGCCAATCTTAATCAGGATAACCGAGACAATAGGGACAACAAGGACAACTGAGAAGCAAACACCTCCTCCAGGCAGAATTATGATAGAGGACAAAATTCTAATCAAAGTTCAGAAAGGAGACCTTCTCAGAGACATAATCGCACATGGAATACAAGGCCCAATAATGGAGGTGTCCCTACTCCTTTTGACCAACCGACAAGCAACGAAAAGACAACCAGTGGTGCATACCTTGCAAAGGTAGCTTTGTCTAGATCGTGCCAGATTCACAAAACTAGCAGACACTCCGAGTTGGATTGTCCTGAATTCCAGAAAGCTGCTGAAATATTCCAAGTAGAAGTACAAAATATAGTTGATAGTGCTGGCTGTAGGGACATCGTCCCATCTGAGCCATATGACTCCTCCTGTCTCGTGGTCAACCAAGCACCGTTTCCGCAGGGCAACTGCAACGAGCCCGAAGTTGAGCCTGCTCCCATTAGGAGTCAAGAAGTGCAAGAGGTAAGTAACGAACAAACTTTGGCTCAACTTTTCGATTCAGTAGATAACGGTCCAATAGATGAAGAAGAACCATACGTAGGTGAGGTCCACATGTTCCATCAAAGATCAACCCCGTACTTCCTTAGAAATAGGCAGGCAGGTGGACCCTTTACAACCTCCACTCCTCCCAATAATTTTACCACCCCACTTGACCCCAATGTCAACAATAATCCTGGGCTTTCCCATATACCCACCCAATATCTCGACAAGGATAAGCCTCTAAGTCAGGCGCAAAATCAGTATCAAGGCCAACCCCAAAATCAGTCTAGTCAAAGAAAGGTTCAACCTCCTAACTCTGCAATAGGTCATGTCTTTAGTTGGGAAATTGAGCAAATGGGTGAATACATGGCAGAAGAGTTCAAAAGGGTAAAAATTAGTTTGTCTACCTTTGAACTACTCAGAGTCCCTTCCGTAAGGCACGCCTTCTTTAGGGTCCTCAATGGGACCCCATCCTCCAGCACAACACAGGAGACATTAGCTAAGAGAGTCACCTTTGAAGAGCCAAGGAAAAAACCTTTGATACAGGATAATACTGGGAAAATGAAGGACGTTCCTTTAAATCAATCTACGCGTAAGCAACCGGAAAAGGAACCAAAGCAAAACAATAGGTAGAGTTTTAGAGATCAGCCATCTAGGCAGACCAAGGATAAAGTTGGTGATAAGAACAAGGGTCAAGTCGCTCACATAGATACACCTAAGGGTCTCTTCCAGTGAAATCTTGAAACCCCTCCTTTCCTCATTACCATCCAGATATTTAGGAAGAACTTGCACAACTGTCTACTCGATTCAAGAGCGTCTGTCAATGTCATGCCCCTGGCAGTATGTAAGGCTCTTGGAATCACTCCCACGCCTTCAAGAAGGAAAGTGACCCAGCTAGACAAAACAAAGATCAACATTGTGGGAGAAATGAATCGGATCCCGATGCAAATTGTTGTCGATCCAAGGATACAACAAGTCATCGACATTCAAGTGGTTGACATTCCCGATGCATATGGGATCATCTTGGGAAGGTAATTCACCAAGGCACTAAATGGATATACTACCATAGACCTTTCTCATATGTGGCTGCCATGGAAAGGACTGCCAAATCAAATCTGTGTAGATCGTGAGCCCCATATGAAGTATATGATCACAAATACAACAACCTAAATGAGGTGTTGTTTGTTGAGACAGAATTGGGAAATTATTCTCCCTTGGCCTGCCAAGATGAATTCAAACCTCAGAAAGAGTATGCCATGGAAGTGCTCTTAGTGCAGTGCAGCCCTCCCACTGGTTTTATTCAGGTACCTCCAGGTACAGAAATGCTGGTAGAATCAGGTGATAAAGCCGGTGAAGGCGACAACTGGGAAGTACTCAGTGGTTTCCAGGAATTCATAGAAAAGTGTGCCAGGGACCAACTCAGCTTGGGCGCCAGAATGAATTTCTAGGATCTCTTATTTCCAAACTAGTGCAGGATTCACAATGCATCCCACTCCTAATTTGATTGCTGCTTATGTCAAACAGCAGTAGAGCATGTTAAAAAATTAGCTGCCCCGCAGAAGGAAACGCCAAAGGAAGTGCTGGCAGAATCCTCCATTGTTCAGTACACTGAGCTAGAAAATTCCCCTAAGATCACGGAGGCAACCACCCAGCCAAAAGGGAATAAGAACTTAGTTGGACCCGAAGTCAAGGAATTTTCCAAATTTTGGACGCTTCGGTTTGATGGATCCAAGTCAAAACAAGGAGTTGGTGTTGGGTTTGAACTCATCATCCCAACGGGTAAGACCTTTCTTGCCGCCCATAGATTGCAGTTTTACTGCACCAATAACGTAGTGGAATATGAGGCGTTAGTCCATGGCCTTCTCATGGCCTTGAAGAAAAATGTCAAAATGTTGCAAGTTTTTGGGGATTCTGAACTCGTAGTTAAACAAGTTAGGAAATTGTATTCCTGCCATGATAAAAGGCTTGCAAACTATAGGCATAGGGTTTGGGATCTCTTAGAAGGTTTAGATGCATTCAATACACAATTGATTCCTCGTGCTCAAAATCGTACAGCTGATGCCTTGGCTCAAGCAGCCAGCACTTTGCAACCCCTCTCTTTGTCTGGGCTTAAGAAATTCATAGTTGAATTGACATCTACGCCATCTGTCCCGGATAATGTTACTCACTTTCAGGTCTTCAATAATGACAAACATATCATGGAATTCATCATGAGTTCTGATGTCTTCGTAACCCAAATAATTGATGAAGCAGATCCACAGGAGGACGAGTTGGATATAGAGGGGGTTATTAACCTAAAAATCAACATGATTTCGAAGGGCATGGTTCAGCTCGAGCACATATTTGATTTGGATCAGATCAGAGACCAGAACCAACAAACGAAGAAAGAAACCATAAGCAACCAGTGCGATGCTCACAACCTTGGGACATTCGAGGAGGTCAAGAATGTTTTTATTGGCAAAGTATGCACGCCCGAGGAAAAGAGGGAAATCATTGAAGCTTTGTGGAAGTACCATGATGTGGTGGCATGGAGCTATGAGGATTTAAAAACTTATGATACCTCCATCATCACGCACACCATCCCTCTCAAGACAGAAGTGAGGTCATTCCATCAGCGACAATGTTCTATCAATGCCTTATTGGAACTCGTCATTTACAAAGAGGTGCAGAAGCTGCTGTCGACAAGGATTATTTTCCCGGTCAGGCATTCTACATGGGTTGCCAACTTGGTCCCGGTCAGAAAAAAGAATGGAGAGATCAAATTGTGTGTAGACTTCCGCAATTTGAACCGAGCTTCAGAGAAGGACAACTATCCAGTGCCTTCATTGGATGAGGTGCTGCAGATCGTCAACGGCTCCTAGATGATGTCTTTCCTCGATGGGTACTCCGGGTACAACCAGGTGATGGTACAGTATGAAGACCTTCATAAAACAACATTCACCACTAAGTGGGGAACGTTTGCTTATAGGAGAATGCCTTTTGGGCTCATCAACGCTAGCCCCACCTTCCAACGTGCCATGGATATCGCCTTCAAAGATCTGATTGGCAAGTGCATAATCATCTACATGGATGATTTAATTGTGTTTTCTAAAAGGTGAAGTGATCACGTTTCTGACCTATGCAAGGTGTTTCAGAGGTGCAAGGAGTTTGGAGTTTCCCTTAACCCCAAGAAGTGCATTTTCGGTGTGACTAAAGGTAGATTGCTCAAACACATCATTTCAGAACAGGGAATCTCTATAGACCCTGAACGTATCCAGTCCTTGCTGAAAATCCCACCACCACGCAGCAAGAAGGAATTAAAATCCTTCTTTGGAAAGATCAACTTCGTCAGGAAATTCATCACGTGTTTCACGGAGATCGTTAGGCCCCTCAATGCTATGTTAAAACAAGATGCCAAAGTTGAATGGACTCCCAAAGCCAAACAAGCCTTCGAAGAAATCAAACGGGCCATTGCTTAGGCACCTGTGTTAGTCAGTCCAGATTATCTGAAGCCGTTCTATATCTACTCATTTGCTTCAGTGCATTCTTGTGTTAGTATTTTGACTTAGAAAGACGATGAAGGAAATTAGCACCCGATCACCTTCATGAGTGCTCCCCTGAAGGACACTGAATTATGATACCACAACATAGAAAAGAAGGCTTACGCCCTCGTGAGAGCGGTAAAGAAATTTTAGCATTATATCCTGCGTAATAAAGTGTTTGCCATTGTCTCCGACCCAGCAGTAAAAACGCTGCTTATGCAAAATGAATTGGGTGAGCGAAGAGAAAAATGGGTCACTCTACTCCAAGAGTACGATATGGAAATCCAACCGGTGAAGCTGGTAAGAGGATAGATACTTACTCGCACAATTGCTAAAGCGGCATCAGGGGATGGACCCGAACTCACTGTGCAGTAATACTAGCTTGAGGATGTTTCCCCGGGAGAATGGTACGAGAATATCATCTATTATTTTTTGAACCACAAGTGTCTGCCGCACCTGCAGTGAATCCAAAAGCGCACTCTTAGATTGAAAAGCAATGGTTACATGCTACAAGGGTCCATTCTCTACAAGAAGAATCATGAAGGCGTCTACTTAAGGTGCCTGGGCAAGGAAGAAGCAAACCGAGTCCTAAAAGAGTTTCATGACAGATTTGGCACTGGCCATGGATCCAGTCCTCCACTGCACATCAAATATTAAGAGCGAGATATTATTGGCCAACTGTCTTCAAAGATGCTCATTGTCATGTTTGCTCATGTCACACATGTCAGACAGCCGCCACTAAGGAGAAGAATGTTGTTCCACTGCACCCTGTGCTGGAGGTAAGGCTGTTCACACAATGGGGCCTCGATTTCACTGGTTCGGTAAGCCCTCCATCATTCGTAGGACACAGGTACATTCTTACCGCTACTGATTATTGTACTAGATGGACATAAGCAATTGTGTGTAAACAATGCACATCTAAGGTAGTTACTAATTTTTTGAAAAGTTTCATTTTAAATCGCTTTGGTTGTCCTTATGCTTTGGTGTGTGACAATGGACCTGCATTCACTTCATTAAAATTTGCTAGTTGGGCCTTCGATTATGGGATTTCTCTTAAATTTTCATCTAATTACTACCCCCAAGGCAATGGCTTAGCTGAATCTACAAATAAGAACCTAATCACAGTAACCAAGAAATTGTTAGACAGGAATCCCAAGGACTGGAATACCCAGCTCTGTTTCGCTCTTTGGGGAAACGGTACTCGCCATAAGGCTGCCCTTGGCGATTCCCCATTTCATCTCGTTTATGGCCTAGAGCCCATATTTCCTATCCATTTGAAGATTCCCACTCTCTAGTTTATCAATGAATTTTATGAGGGAGGAGATCGTAGAGAAGCTCGGTTAGCTGAGCTCTTGCATTTAGAAGAAGTCTAAGACTGTGCAATAGAATTTTTTTCCAAACATTAGGGCGTGGTTAAGAGATGGTTCGACCACCGAGCCAAAATCAAGGCCTTTAGAATTGCAGATTTGGTCCTGCATTGGGACAAAGCCCACAAAAAGAAAGGGGGACACAACAAATTCGACAAGATTTGGCTTGGCCCCTTTCAAATAGCTAAAATTTTGGGAGACAATGCCTTCCACCTAAAGACTTTAACTAGTGAAGACGTCCCGTTGCTAGTCAACGGGCAACACCTAAAGTATTACTTCCAAGCCTGAGCTCTCTCGAGCTCTTCCTTGTAAATATTTGTATATGGGTTAGAGTAGGTTGCCCTTTTGGTTTTCCTGCGTCTTTCTGTTTTGCGTCACTCTTTTCGCTTTCTTCCCCCGACTGTTTTATTTTGAAAGGATGTTCTCCACCCCCTTGCGGTGGCCGTGCTCCCTTGACGAATAGTTCGCTTTGTTGTCCATCCTTGGTGTTCTTCGGCTAAACATTCACTCTTGACCCTTGGTCTCTAAATGCTGCCTATGAATGATTTCCTCATTTGAACTCTGCCTTAGAACTCAACCCTTGGTTGGATCTCTTTATACACATCTCAGATCTTGCACAAAACACATAATAATCATTTCTAAAGGACTGTACCATGGTCGCTATGACACCCTAGTGAGTGAAAAATCTTAAGTCTACTCCAGTGACCACTGTGGTTCCAAACCCATGGTAGGCTTCATTGCTTACCCGGTCGAGAAAAAGATAAATGAGAAAATGCACATTGAAAGAAATATCAAAACAACAGAGAAAAGGAATTCTAAAAACTAAGTGACCATATGGGTGTGTGAGTAACTCTACCGAGGCTATGAACGCCCGGATGACAGTAGAGCAATATCTGTGGGATTGTAGTGACAACTCTGTCGGGGCTATGGATGCCTGACTAGCAGCGGAGCAATGTCCAGGTTACTTTTGGTGTTGGACGGTTTATGTAGCTTGCTCGATTGGATTGGCAACCATTGGTCACCGTCTCGCGGAAAGGAATGAATTCACTACACACACTTCTGAGATGTCCTATAGACTGATCCAATTAAGGATCCCGTTCTCCTAGTTCACCTTTAGAAGTCTACTCCTAGTCTGCGAAACCAGAGACTTTGGGTCCTCAATGAATACTTATCCTTAGAATGCTCGGGAGCGTTTCCCAGTGGAGTCGCCATTTGCTGTGCCCTCAGCACACACACCCCGTTTGGAACAGGGACCCTCTTTTTCTGTCGTCTTGCTGGGTCATTTTTTGTCGCTGCCTCATTTTGCGTGCCCCATTTTAGTGTCTTGGGTGGTCAACGTACCTCCAAAGTCTCATCTTAAGTTGACCTGTTTTGCCCCTTCAATTTTGATTAAGTCCTGGTGCCTTGCGGAGTCTCTTTGGCAGTTTTCCTCTGCCAGCGGCCTTGAAGCCGGTCGGGCCTGCCACTCCGAGTCTTCGTTCCCAGGTTTTCGCCTTGACTTTGCCATCTAAAACGGTGGAAGGCTCATGCCTTCTCGGCCTCTGGGACCTAGCTCTCAGTTTTTCATCCACTCAAACTCGCAAAATTTTCTTGGCTGCTTTCACCCCCTTCGGGCCCGAACCATCAGACTTCCTCCCTCGGAACTACGTGCGGACTTCACTGTTCCCGACATAAAATCACTAACGAAACTCCACCCTCCGGGCCCCGACTTCCATTTCGCCGCCGGTGATTTCCAAACATAATTTTCCAAATGACGAACTTGCGGCGAAATTCCGCCCTCCGAGTCTCGGGATCCTCTTGGCCGTCAGTATGCAAAATAAATATTCTAAATGGCTGTCGCCTCGCGTCTTTCCGGCCCCCGGACCCCGGACCTCCCGCTGTCGTCCATGTAGACACGTAAAATATACTGATTGACATCGTGCATTCGATCCTGACTTACTAACATCGTTTCTTCCTGAATCGTCCCTCGGTCTAACTATTTAATCAAATTCCCCTATCTAATTAAATTTATCAATATTCGTCTCTTAATTAAATAAACCATTTTATCTAATCAAGTTAATCTCTTTTGTTAATTAAATCAATCTGTCTGATCTAATTATCCCTATTTAATTAAATAATCAATTTATTTGATTAAATCTCTAAAGTCTATCCATTAAATTTGAATAAATTAAAACCTTATTTGATTTAATCTAACACCATCCTTTTTAATTAAATAAATCAAAATCCTTATTTAATTAACCTCTTATCATATTCATCTCTTATTTGATTTAAATAAATCCATAAATCTAAGTCAAATAAGTCACATCATCAAATCTCTTGTTAAATTAATTAATCCTTGATTAATTTAACCTCATCTCATGTCACATCCTCTAGATAATGCAAGTTGCACATGAAAATAGATTTAATTTATTTATTAAATCTCTATTTTCCTCACAAGGCATCTTTTGGAATATTCTTTCAATTTGAATTCAAAAATTCCAAGTCAACATGTACATCCAACAAGGCATTTAAGATCTCCTACATGTCCTTTGCCTTGAGCCAGGTGGCATTTATTGCATTTTCCTTTCTCTCTTACAATCATTTCAACAAATTTGAATTTCAAATATTGACATTTATTGGCACAAACCCCAAATCTTACACAACCACCATCCATTCATAGCTTGACAAGTGGCACCATATCATTGGATGAATGTTAGTCCCACATTGCTCAAATTTGGACTTTCATCCATCTTGAAATCCTATAAATGAAGAGCTCCTCTCCTCATTTGATCATCCACAAACATTGCAAAGTTATTATGCTAAAATATTTAGCCATTTCCATCTATCATTTGAATTCTTAACTAGGCTCTTTTGCAGATTTGGCTTGGAGTTCTCATCTTTCATCAAAGTGGATCAAGATCATCTCCAACACATCAAGATTTCATCATAGGAATTGGGAAAGGACCAATTTTCACATCAAATTGGCACCAATTCCCCCATGGGATCATATGTTTGCTATTTAAATTAGGATTAAATATAGTTTTATCTTTTGTATTGTGTTCTTCATCATTTTCTTTCCTATTTTGAATTTGCAAATGGATTTCATGGGGAATCCTTGTTTTAGCTTGCATTTCCTTGTCTAACTTGTTTATTCATGTTGTTTTGCAGGTACTAGGAAAAGGGTTCGCACAATCCACAAATTCAAATTCACCAACCATCTGCTATGTCGTACTTGCATTTAAGGAGGTCATTAATGGCGGTGGGAGTATAAATATCTTGAGCAACCTGTCATTCTCACTTGTCAGTGTTGCAGATAGAGGTCAAAGTGCTTGCCAGAGAGGATCCCTATCTTTTTCAATCGTCGCCCTCGCACCCATTGTCGTCACTTACCGATCGTGAGTGGATTTCGTGCCTTGCCACATCGGGTGTCTGAGATAGGTTTACTGTTTGCCCTCTCGAGCAATTTTTCATGATTTTAAAACCTAAAGTGACAAACAACCCATGTTAAAATACATTTAAAAGATAAAACATAGGGCAACGCACAAAACCCATGAGGTAGAATCTGTTAGAAATCTTCTCGTACCCCCATGAGATCGATTCAGAACTTGGCCCCCGCGCAACTGTTCTTCACGCAGGGGCATTCGCCTTTTCTGGGCCCAGACTCTTCCTTTGCCGCCAGGGATTTAACAAAATAACCATAATTTTGAAACAGCTACACCATACCTTGGGCCTGGACCATCGGATCTATGCCGGTGGTTCGTTGTCTGGTGTCGCAAACTTAAGTTTTGAAAATGACCTCCATTTAGGCCTCTCGGCCTCGTGACTCCAGACATTCGTGTTCAGGATTCTGCCGAGCTCCCGCTGCTCCTGACGACAAAAGGTCCCCGTCTGCCCGAAACCTGGAGTCCGCCTTGCAGTTCGCCGCTGGGCACTTGCCACAAATCACCCGCCTGTCATGAACTTGGATCTCGGTCCGTGGACTTCCGTGGAGTCTTCACCGTTCTGAATGGTGAAGCTGCCCCGTTTGCCCGAGTGTCAGGGCCCACTCCACCTTTTGCCGTTAAGTTTTGTGCTCAAACTCCCCCTTTGGCATGTTGCCGGGTGCTGGTCTGCGGGCTTCCGTCCATAGACTTCCATGGAGTCTTCGTCGTTCTGAACGGCGAACGCACAACATCCTCCCGCTTCCTAGGTCCCAGCCTCCCTTTTGCCGCAATGGTTTCTAACATCAGAATTCAGCGTTCTTGACCACACTAGACTCTACCGTCTGGGACTCTGTCCCATCTCTGCCGTTTCGAAAGAGAAAATCATGCCCGCCCTTCCGAGATCCGGGCTTCGCCTCCCTACTCACTATGGAAACTAAAAAGGAAAATATGATGTCCAAGCTAGGTGTCGGGTCTGGTCTGCTGGGCCGCCCCCTCCGAACTTCCATCCGATGATCGCTATCCTAAACGGCGAAGGCCAGACGGCTTTCCAGACCTATACCTCTGGCTGCTCTTAAAACAATCCAAATGACTTCAAATTTCAAATCTAATCTCGACCCACGTGATTAATTTTGGCCCTCTTCGTTACGATCCTTTTGAACCATTGAAATTCGGTCAAGAGAAATCTCTCAGATCGTTCTACCCTGTTTTCCCTTCCAAGATAGCATTCCTGGCAGGGAAGTCCAGCCCTCCGGGCCTGGATTGTTTGAAAGCCCTTAATTTAAAGAATAAATAACATCTGAAAGAATAGGTATGATTTTATGAATGATAAAAGGTCTAAAGTTAATTTCATCTACAGGATTTCGACTAATGTCAAAGCTTTCATGATCAATTTTCCTGACTATGTCTTTGCTCGTAGGATATATGGAATCAGCTGCAGGACCCTCGGGGGCAGTCACGGAAAAAGATAAAGGAAAGAGATCAGGCAAAACTCCCCGCAGAAAAGAGGACAAGGACCAGATGAAATTCCAGTTCCAGGGTGAACCTCTATGATCAAAAATCACCATGGACTGGAAAGAAATAACAGACACCAATATCGGCCAAGTTGATATTGATGAGTTTATACTAAGGGTCAAAATCAACCCGTCAACCAAGAATGCAAGGTTGATTAGACAAAGCGGAATCGCAAAAGCTGCGGGCTTTCCCCCATCTCTCATTTCCCCTGAGCTAGTCATGGCTTGTTGGCAGGCATATCAACTAGATACAAGGACAATTGTTGACAGGGACGGTAACATTCTGGAAGATATGTCAGCTGAAGGCATCACAAAGACCTTCCATATTCCCACTTTTCAAGAAATGGAAACGCCTACCATAGAGGAATGCCAAGCGGCATGGGATGACAACCCGACAGGCTGCAAAAAGTTAATAAATCAGCATTGGCTTAAAGAAAAATGGGGCAGCGCTGCAAAGGTTCCTCATGAACTCTTCCGCAATGATTTCCATGAAGATTACCATGACTTGATCACGATGCTAAGCAGGGTTATGGGTCTTCCTACTGCTTCCTTCTTTCATGAGTGGATGGTAAACTTCGTCGAACAGGTCCTCTGCGGGAATGAGGATGTCACCACAAAGTCCGCATTCTATTGGGGAGGTATAATAAGCGACTGCTTCCATGAGAAATTCATCAATGTGAAGAAGAGTTCCAAGTTTTACATGACCTCATATCTTGCCTACTCCTTGGAAGACTAGAGGTAGTACAACAGGTTATTTGTGGCACCTAATGAAGACCAGGGTTGAAGATTGAAGGTTTATGACAGGTACCCGTGGCTCCAGTACCAAAATTTCAAAAAGGAGTATTGCAGAGTAAATGACGCCTTCATTGGTCACGTCATCCGACTGCTTGGAGGGGATTTCGAGAGAAGAGTCTCTCATAGTGTGCGGGCATTTTTGAAGCAATACGCCTTCCTGTTCCTTCAATATCCAAATTTCACATACATTCGCATCCAGTGCTTCATAGAAAGGTCGAATAGGCTTCCCCGATACCCCAATGACTGGATCGTCCTATTGGAATTTTCCCGGCAGCTCTAGTACATATAGCCAGTCTTCAGTGGCAAGCATTTGGCAGGAATCTCCTATCCCTTGACCCTTGGTCAGGGCATGTAAAAATTACAAACTTCCCAATGCGCTGGGAATTTAGAAAAGGAGCTAGTGGAGTACCACTTCCAATTGCACACTCCTCGCCCATGGATGGACCCGTATGGGCATGTAAGGAAAGCACTAGGGCCAGAATATGCCCATTTGCACAATGTCAAGGATTTTTGGACCAATTGTCAGGATGACAAGGAAGTGCGTGCAAGGAATTACATGCGAATGACTGCGTGCTTCATAAAAAGGGTGCAACCATTTCCCATACCCGATCAGTTTGAAGAGGATGAAAGCACCGTAATGGACCCTAGGTACCCCGCAGTCACCAACTTGCCGATACCGACAATAGACTTGGATGAACAGGAGGTCGATGACCTCAATATTATAACCAAGCCAATCTTGGCTTGTACCAAGGAATGGGTTGATGGACAGGTAGCCCGACTGAAACAGCAGGGGGTGATCTTGATGTATGAAGGGCTCAAAAGTGAGCCAAGTGCCACGGAGGAGGCTGCTGCCACAAATTCGACGGGCGGGACATCCAAGTCCCCTCCGATCACCAGATCCAGGAAGAGGAAGGAAACATAAACGGAGCAGTCTCCTGATCCCAAAGTTTATACAAGGAAAGATCCAAGGGGCTCACCCTCCAAAAGGCTCAAGCAAACGGGGGGCACCACGGGGCAGCCCATAATCCAGGAGGAAGAGGCAAAAGGTGTAGACCAATCAAAACCGCTTTTGGTTCTCCCTGTGTCTGTTGCCCCATCATCTACCTCCCTAGCCATGGTCACCACATCCCCACCGGCGGTGGACATCTCTGTCCATGTCGCTCCTTCGCCTCCAACCGAGCTGATAATAGTAATTGGTTCTTCCTCTGTCGTAACTACTCCATTCTCCACTGCAATGTCACCTACCACATCACTCCCATTAGCTACTATAGCGGCACTAATACCCGTTTCTGCCCTGCCCTGAGGGCTTCTCGAACCATATGTAGAGTCTCCCCTCCGAGCTTGCCCAGATCCTTATGGACCCCACTCTTCAAGTAGCCCTAGCACAGGTCCTCGCTACCTCTAAACCTTCACAGCCTCCGGCAGGACCACTGGCGATGGAGGGCACCATGTTGATTTCCGAGGAATGGGAGAGATGGGAGCAAGAAGCTTCGAAATCATTTGAGGAGGAGGCCGACGAGTATCACGAGCACTGAGAGTATGAACACTGCACAATCGACAGGGTGGCCTACGAGGAGGAAGGAACAGGCTCCTCCGAGAGCGAGGATGAGGAGGAAGATGCTGGTGGTAGTGTCATCGTGCAAACCTTCAACGATGATCTTGAGGAAGAAATGGCCCGGCAGCCGAAAGGCACTGAAGAAGAAGCAGAAAGGTCGCCTCTTGGATAAGAAGGACAACAACAAGAGGACAATCCAGGAGAAGATAAACCTGAGGGTGAGGCTCAAGCTGTCAAGAGCCTCAAAATCGAGCAGCCCAAGGAGCACGTTCACGAGGTTGAGAAAATTGAGGAAAAGGAGGGGAAGGAAATGGAAAAGGAAGAAAGTCCCTGGCAACAATTATCTACCAAGCCTCCTATTAATCGCCTTGTGTTCATCTAGGAGTCTGATGAAGAGGAAGGAGATACTGCTAAAGTGGAAGAAAGGGCCCCCGAAGATAAGGAAATAGAAGCCTTAGTCAAGGAGGGTGAAGGTGATCGTGAATCACCTAAGGAAAAGGCTACTATGCCTGAATGGCTAGAGAGACAGCTTGAAAAGAAAACTCCCACACCGAAAGACTCGAGAGCGAGGCTCAAAGCCATCTTAGCTCAAGCGCAAATCACAACCAAAAAAGAGAAGAATCCTAAGATCAGATCCAAGGTAACAATGGATGCTTCTGGGTCTCGAGCCATGCAGATAGTAATGCCTGTGGTAGGCTAGGCTGGTTTAAGCTACAACATCTCCACCCTTGATTTGGGAACTACTACTAGAGAACATAAGGTAGGGCATCTTGAGGAATCAGTGGCTATGGTGGTGCACCTAAGAAAGCAAGACAAAATTTCAAAGGATGAGCTCAAAGCGCAGGTGGCTGCCTTGATGGATTATGTCCAATAGTGGTCCTTAATTGATGACCTTCCCACCACATCCACGGCTCCACCCCAATTGTTGTGCAAAGAATAAATTGACAAATTGGAGAGAAGAAATAACTTGGACAAGACCACAAAGAGTTGGTTCCAACAGGTCTTGTATGTCGGGAACATGGGAATTAGCCGGGCTGTTCAAATAGCTAACAAGTTCTTGGATCTGCAACAATATTTGGAAAGCACGAGGAAGCTCTGCACCGAATTCCTTGCAAAATACAACTCCACCTTTCCAAAGATTGAAGCCATCCTCTAGTTACCAAAGGCTGCATGGGAAAAGGAACTCGCATTCAAAAAGGACGATCATTGGTTGATGGATGTGTGGAGGCGGGATTTTGACAACAGAAAAGAAAGGATGGAGCAGATAATGAGTAAGGTGGATCCAGACATTGAATGGGTTAAGGAAATTAGGGCAGAACGTGCTTGTTATCTCAAGCTGATGACGGAGTATGACATGCCCGTAGTATAGATAGATCCAGAAAAGGGAAAACCTTATTTTTAGAAGATGGAGGATGGGATGTCCGACGAAATAACGGTGGAGTTCATGAGTTTTGCTGCCCATGCCTTCGATCAATAAGAGCTATTCAGAGATCAAGGCACAAAATATGATGAGGACTAGAAAAAGCTTGAAGATAATGCAAAGGAATGGAGCTACCAAATGCTGCGGTTCGAGATCATTGAGGTAGACAAGCTCCAGCCAGTCATTCTCAAATTCATGGAATATACAGCTTCAAGGAAGCAAGAGGACAACCCTGTTGGCAATGAAGAGCTCCCCAAGGAGTAGCTATAGTAAAAGAGCAATCAACAAAAGACAAAAATGCTACAGTGTCGTCACTAGGAGACAAAACAAGGAAGAAGAGAAAATGTAATTTTAAATTGTAATATATTGGGGGTTGGTGAAATCCTATTTTGTAATGAATCTTGGCCATACAATGAGAATTAATCTTGGCCATTCATTTGACCTTTTAAGCACTATAAATGGGGGTCTCCTCTCATTTGCAAAGGGCAGTTGAATTGTTGTAAAGACATGCTGCAGAAATTTATAATGAAAATACATTGACTTGGTGCATTTTCTAAGTTTTTTTCACATGTTACTTGATTCAACTTCCATTGTTAGATGTTTTACTTAGATTTGTATTGCTTTTCTAGTTAGCTGTATTCTTACTTTGATAGGTTTTAGAAATGTTGTTCTGTAGTTGTGAAAATTCTTGTTGTGTAGATGCCTTCTTAGTCCATACCTTTTGTTGTTTGCTGCTAGTAGATGGTTGTGTAAAGTCAGTCTGGGCTTAAATTCAAAGCTGCTCCACACTTTCATTTTTGTTCATGCATGCAAATGGTGAATGAAAGGTGAAATATTTGCAGACCTTAGAAGATAGCACAAATTCCATGAGACTGTGAGAATTCTGGTTAAGTGGAATATTGTTTCCAGGAAGCTGTCCATTGCAAGAACTCCATGATTACTGTTCATAGTTAGTTGCAGGTCCAGGAACCTTCCATCTTCCCTGCTCTTTTTCCCTTTTTTTTTTAGAAATAGCTTGTACTAAGGTTCATTACACATTGTAAAGCCAAATTTGAAGATAACATCAAAGTCTTGGATTGCTGTCCGAACCTACAACAAAGTGAAACTCGACCTCCATCTCAGAAACTTTGTATCTGAAGATCTAGCTCGCATCTAGCTACGTAAGTCCGCCCCATGATTACCAGCAAAATCACAACAAAATCAACTGAGGAGTTCCATGCAAGTCATGACCTGACACCTGAGAGACCTTGAGGAGATTTTTAGCCACTTTCCATGGGAGATTTCCTTTCAAGAGAGGTAGTGCATTCGTGTACTGCCTATGTTGAGAAAGTGTGCAAAAACACCCATCAACAGGTATGAAATCCCAATGAAATGAAGAAATAAGAAATAAGAAATATACTGCAATCTTCACCATTGACAAGGTCAAAGGAGTGGTCATAAATACCTCTCTTCGATCATCTGTGGCACCAGAATTGTTGAGCCTAAAAGATAATTCAGTTTGCATGACAACAAAAATAAGATAGATTCTAGAACAAGATTCCTTCTCTAGTGGATACAAAAGCATTTGATAATGTGATCCTAACCATACTTCTACCAATTTATTCCAAATTCAAAGATATCTGCTCTATCTCATATTCTGGTTTGGCAGAGCTTGTTAACAATTCCATTAGTGGAAAGTATGAAAATGAAGATAGCTTAGCTGACAATAAAGAGACACATTTCAAAGGAGAAATTCGCCCATTAATGGTTATATAAACCCTCATGGTTATATAAAATGTGTATAAATTCTTGTTAGCATAAACCCCCATGGTTATTTTGATATAATATCTACCAAGCGGATGAGGTTTAATAAAATGAGCAGAGCATGGATATCATTTCTCAAGCTTCTATTCACTGTTGATGAGTACAAGAAATTTTTGGCTAACTTACAAAAAATTGTGGTTCCATACTTAGACAGATCCACTTCTGCTTTTGACTTTCTTACACAGTCATATGATATTAGGGGTGTAACTAGTGTCAAAGCTCTAATAGCTCTTTAATACTAATTACATAGCATAGTTTAGAGTACAGATCAGGATAACATTCCATCGGATATGATTATTGCAGCATCCGAAAGGATATGGAACTCCTGGTGAGGTAGTCATATTGACATTATTTAACCAAATGCAACAAACAAGTTTTAAAATTGACCGATCTACAAATTCCAGCATACCCATAATCTCAATTTGTGTCATAGGTCTCAAAACAATTGATCCAAAGGCTTCAAACCTAGAACTTGTAATCTCAACCTATGTAATAGAGTTTGCTACCTTTCAACCATAAAATTCAATATCCGACAAACTTTCAAAAAGTAAAAATAATTTTTTTTTAGTTCGCCTTAGAATTCATATAGAAAAGGGTTTAGAGTTTTTTCTTTCAATAAAATATTTTGAAAATACATTTTATATAAGGTTTAGAGGGTATCAATGTGTTAAATCCATCGAACAAAAAAAGCTAATCATTTTTAGTGTGGTTCAAGTAGATAAGCTTGTGTGTCTCAGCATAGATGACCTCGCTCCCCTGCACATGCAACAACAAAGTTGTCCAAAGAACCTTCAAAATGTTCCACTTTGCTAGAACTCACAATAGATCCTCAGGTAGCCCTTCTACACAACAACAATGGTGGCCATCCAACACTAGGAGTTCCTCCAAATGCTCCAACAACAGACCTCAGTCTTTAATGGCTAGTTCTCCAACTTCAGGTGAAATACTCCCACAGAACTAATTGTGAGCTATATCCAATCACAAACCTTCCACCGCTACACAAAAAATAGAGGTACTGATGTATTTTCCAAACACAAAGAGAAGGGCAGATAGGCATCATAAAATTTTCATTTTCTAGGATGAATGGTTTAGATTACTCTGATCGTCTTGCATCCCCTATCCAGCATTGCACACCGTTAGATGTTAAAGTTAGCTGGTAAAACTAAAAGGAATTTCATTGAAGGGGCAACCGACTTACCTCAAGATTCTATAGAAATCATGTCATGTTGTCAACGATGCCAATCAGAAAAACTGTAGAATGATGAACTGTTGTGATTCGTTTCATGTGAATCACATCACCCTATTGAAATCCTACATACGTCCCAGCCCATGAAAGGGAGGTTGCTTAAAGAAAACTTCAAGCTTAGGGATGCCTTCCAGAAATTTAAGTTTTGAACTTGGACATGATAGTGCATTTATTTTCCTTTAATACTATCACTAAAGGGTGGCTATACCACTATCCACAAGGTTCAGGACTAGATTAAATTTTCCACATACCACCATGACATCCTAAATTCCAAGAACAAATTACCGGCGTACATGTCATGCGGCTGGGGAATTGCGCCCAGACAAGGCTTTCCTGCGATCAGCAATCCACATGACAATATTCACCTATTGACTTTCTCCAAATGTAAGAAGCTCTCTACACCATGTACTAGCTTTTCCAGGACGTTTTCTTTCTTATTACTACTATATTCAGTTTATACTTTCTTATTTAAAGATTTATGGAACAAGAAACAACGCTAGCATATGAAGACCTATTCTGGATTTGTCAATGGGGGTGTCAGGAGAAATGCGATTACTGAACACCCCATGCGCTTCGGCTTTGGGTGCCTCACTGCGCTACATGTACGCTTTATCGCTGCGGTTAATGGCTTCCTCCTTGTAGTGCAGGTTGAAAAACAGAAGTCACTGCTGAAATTCTGCCAGTTAGCCCACATTTTCCACCTATAGTAAACATGTTTCCTAGTTGTACTACTATTGCCACCTAGTCTATTTACACTAGTATGTGTACCACATTCAATCTTAGAGTAGGCATATAGAATTACTTAAGTCAAATTATCACCCAACCCCTATAGATCCACCAACATGAAGCTATCCTAAATTTAACATGCAACTCATTGTTGAGTTTTGAACACCAATAAGAAATATTAATTGTGTAGTACTTAGTACATGAAAAATTTGTTAGATATGAGCAATCTCACCAATTTCCATATGAACTCAATCATTAATGATGAATTAAGTTGTTTATACATGAAAACTATGTTGATATGTACCCCAAATGCACCCAATCATCCTACTCATATCTTCTTTGTGCATAAAATCCTTATTTACTAGATAAGAACAAGGCAAGTTTTCTATGGTTGATACTTGATATTCTATGTGTCTATATCTTCTGCTAAATTAATATATATCCTTTAAAAATGTGTGTTTGAATTCATATATTTCTAGTTTTAAAATGCGAGTTTTGTATCCTAGGTTTCTCTTTCAACAATATGGGTTTCATACCATATGTTTCTTATTCCGAAATGTGTGTTTCTAACATAAGGTTTATAATTTGAGCATGGTTTATAACCTAAATAGAAAAATAATGAGGCAAATTTACTCTTATTATGTGACTAGGATTGACATGGCACAAGTTCTTGCAAGTGAGTATATCACATATAAATAACATCTATCTTCTATTAAAAGTGTAGGCTTTATATCATAGGAGAAACATAACATTTTGTATAATTGTACCTTAAAAGCTAAAATTTCTTGGTTTTTTGTCATCAACTCCCACAAACTATTTTTGTATCTTGTAGTTCATTAACATTTTGAAGAACTTTATTATATATGTTCACCTAAAAATAATGTGTGTTATTGTAGTATCCTAGCCACATAACCATCCTCAAACCCAATTGTACTATGAAAATAGTAATATTTTAAGGGTTTAAATATTGCCAAAGACTCATTTACCTTAATTAAAATTATAAATGTGTTTTCTTTCCTATGATATTTGTTATGGCTTTGGTTATGTCATCTCCTATATATATATGTTTGTAGATTCACACATTTCTATAATTATGTATCTCCAACACTCAAACATGTGTACTATTAAGTCTACCATGTCACCTAATATACCCTATTAAATTTATACATAAATATGTATTACAAAAATCTACAAATTAGAGCATATATCCATCTAAATTATAATTTATTTTTAAAAAAATCTATGTAACTTATATACATTAACAAATGCCATTTTTATTTAATCTAATGTAGAAGATACGAGAAACACAAAAATGGTTATACTAGCTCTCTAATATTAGTATATAATAATAAAATGTATATTAATTGGTTTGTCTTGTTTTAAAATAGATAAAACTATGTAGTCCTTCCTTTTAGTAACATATGTAAATCATATGGTTTAAATAGTTGGTTTAAGATTTACATCTTCAATTTAAATTTAATTTCACGCCCAATTAAAAATTGACTATGCAAATTTTGCATTTACTTATTCTAGTAGAGAGTATACAATTATATTGTAGATGGACAATTTTTCAACAACTAAAGATAGTTTCCTTGTAACTAAAGTTTTCACATGTTGCACAACAATCCTTCCAAAGAATGAACAATCCCTAGAAATTTGTTGATCATAGGAATCTACTCACATCATTAATGATGTGTACAATATATATAAGTAGAATAAAATCACTAACAATCATAGTTAATAAACTAGAGGATGCAGCGGCGCGTAGGCGTGGGCGGGAGAAGTTCTTGTTTGAAATGCTTTCAGGACGCTGGTGATGAGGAAGTAGACTTGAAGGATGATGATGGTGGAGGACGGTGGGAGGTGGATGGATTGCTGGCAGTTTCCTTCCTTGGCTGAGGGCGACTCTTTGCTTCTAATGGGGGTCTCTCTATTTTCTCCTTTCGTGCTCTGGAAGTGGATCTTGGTGGGGGAGGAGGCTGCATTTCTTTTGTGGCTCTCTCCTTGGTTTTCTTTGGTTGGCTGGGAATGGCTATTGTTGTTCCTGTTGTGTTGGGTTGTGGCTTTTTTCCTCTCTAAGTGTGGATGAGCTTGCCCCCATTGGTCTCTTTCTGGTTGCTTTCTTGGCAATGTGAGTGGTTGTACGTTGGTTTCTTTCTGGTTGGCTGGTTGTTGAATGGGCCTATTAATAGTCCTATTTGGTGCAAGAGGATGGATTGGTGGTTCCTACTGTTGGCCTATTTTTCTTTTGGTCTCTTTTTGGTTGTCCTTCATCTCTTCCTATTGCGTGTGTGGAGGCTCTCTTTTGGGTGTTTCAGTTTTCAGATTGAGTTGGATTTATTTTGTTCCTTCTCTGTGGATTTGTGGAGCCTCCTTCTAGATGGGTGTGTGGAGTTTTGGCTCGTCTCTAGCCCTGACCGACGTGTTGGGGTAGCTTGGTGTTCTTTGTTGTTGGGCCTTCTCCTCTCTCTTGTCCTATGTGGGTTCCCCTGCTTCCTGTGGGACTTGGTTTTTCCTACTCATTTTGGATCTAGGAGACTGCTTTCGGTGGTTCTCTGGTCTGTCTCTGGTGTTGAATGTTGTGCTTATCTCCCCCATTCTCTTTAGGGTGTTTTGGATTGGGCTGAATGTTACTCCTACTCTGCTGCCCTGGTTGTTCTCTGAGGTTTGGGTTGCTTCTATGTTGGAGTTGGACATTTCGGATTTGAGGTTGTGGTTGCAATTATGCTGACCCTCTTTGTTGTGGCTTCCCCCCGAGTTGTTGTTGATGGGGTCTGTGGCTTTTGTAAAGGCTCTAAAATGGTGGTTATTTAGGGATGCTACTGATTTGTGCTAGGTGTTTTGGACTAGGTTGAATGTCATTCTTACTTCGATGCCCTAGTTGTTTTCTTTGGTTAGGGTTGCTTCTATGATGGAGCTGGATATTTTGATTTTGAGGTCGAGGCTGAAGTTTTGTTGGCCCTCTTTGTTGT
>VDFB02270651.1:66849927-66966221 GCA_007258455.2 Sequoia sempervirens
TCCGGCGGCGGACTGGTCCACGTGGCCGCCGCCCTTCTTTCCCTTTTAGCGCGAAAACCGAGGCTGCCCACAAAAAAAAATTTTCCTACCCATTTTTCCTTTCGACGCCACGGACAAAACCCATGTCTTGGAATTTTCAAAATTTATCGAAAAACCATATTTTTTACGGTTTTGATTTTTACACTAAAACTTCCGAGGGCCATAACTTTTGACTCGGGTGTCCGTTTGAGCTGAAATTTGACGGGTGGTTGCGTTTTGAGCTAACGAGTGGATTCCCAACTAGTTTCTTTAAAACTGGTTGGAGCCCGTTTTGACCCATTTTTGGGGCCTCAAACTTTTATCTTGACCCCCAAAATCCCAATTTCATGTTTTTTGAAAAATTGTTTTCGCTCATAACTCAAAATGCATATCCCAAATCTGGGATGTTATTTGGCAATTCATCCTATCTCACCAATGGGTATTTCTTGAAAAAACTTGGGACTCTCAAACATACGACCCTGAAGTTTCCTAAAATGGCAAAATTTGACAATTTTTGAAAATTGCCAAATTTGGAAAACTCTGATTGTCAACACTTTATGCCCTTTCAACCTCAGCACTTGGTGTCGAATTCATCCCATCACCATCCTCCAATCACCCTAGTCTTCAATCCAATCCTCATCTGAGCTTTAATATTATCCCAATCTGAGCTTAACCAAACCCCTAATCTGAGCTTTAATCCATCTGTAGTCACGATCTTTGGCTATCTATCATCTCAAAACTTCATCGCATCTCCTATCATCTCACACATTCATCAAACCTCCTTCTATCATTTCACACTCTCATTCAATAATCTTGATCAACCATTTAATCATTATGAGTAATCTTCCATCTTCTCCATCTCCTATCCTTTCTCATCATTCATCTATCTATTCTATCATCCTCCCAATTCATCTTTTGATTATTTAGCTAACTATTCCATCCCAGAGCTTCATGATCTGCACTCTCCCCATACAATCCAACGTCATCTATCTTCTCGTCATCACTTCTGCTTCTTTTGCACATCTTTTCTATATCATCGTTCATCATCTCATCGTTCATCATCTCATCATTCATCTATCTATCCTGTCATCCGCCCACTTCATCTTTGATGATTTGGATAACTATCCCATCCTTGAGCTTTGTCTAGTCACTATCCTCCAATCCACTCCAATAGGTCTATGTTGTTCCATCATCAGTCCTCATTGTCCACTTTGTCCCTTTATCACCTATCATCAATCTTTCTTCTTTGTCCATCCTCTATCCTCTATCATATTCCATCCATCATCGATCGATATTGTCCACTTTTCTCCTGTTCTCCATCCTATCTTGGTCATCCATCAAAATCTCCATCATGGTCTATTGTCAGCCTTTCATCGAACTACGTTGCCCCTGCGCTTTCACGTAGGCAAGGTCGATCACTTGATCAGCCCCCGGGGCTCCTTTATCGTCTCTCGTCTATCGTTCCATCATCAGTCTTTCTACTTTGTCCTTTATCATCTATCATCAGTATTCAACCATTGTTGCTATTGTCTGTCCCGTCTTTACCCTCCATCGAAGTCTCTTATCCTGTGTCATGTCTCTCGTGTTGTGTCCTCAAGCTATGCCCTCATTTAGCTGGTTCTTAACAAACAAAATCCACTTGTATCATCATATCCAATCGGTTTTGAATATCCTGCGTCATATCAATCTTTTACTTTAGTATCCATCATCGGTCTCAACAGGATGCATCCTTCCTAACAGACCTCATCAATCCCATCGATCCCCTTGATTGATCCTATGGCAAAGGACATTTGAAATTAATTGTGATCTTTTGATGCTTTTGGATTTTGTTTATCATTTGAGCTCCCTATCATCACTTGTCATGGTCGCCTTGATCCATCATATCATGGTGTGCTTTGACTAGTCAACATAGGGGTGTATCTTGATCTTTTCTGCCTTCTCGGTCCCACGTAGTACCCACCAAGATCCCTGAGGTCTTGTGTTATGCTGGGGCATCCTTGTGTGCTTGTGGTTATCCCAATACCTGGCCCGACCAAGGTCATCGTGACTTTGGGGTGTTGGAATAGCCTTCTTGTTTGTTATGTTTGTTTTCTGCATTAGACACTAATCCGCCTTGGTTCTTCATACCCTGGTGTCTTGTGTCTTATGCTATAGCAACAATCAGTGCTCCGATGATGGCAAATTGCATTTAGATTGCATTTCATATCTCATCCTCAAATTCCCCCCATCCATTCATCCTTCATCACGCTCCCCTCCTAATCTTCCATCACATTGCATCATCTTCTTCAACTCCCCTTGCATCACCTCATCCATTTCGAGAGCCCACCCGTGTTCTCTTGAACCCGCATGTCCTCTCGAGGGGGCATCCTTCATCCCTAATTTTCATCATTTTCTTTTTCCCTTCCTAGTCACTCCTTTGAATGACTGGGGCATCTTTCCCAATCTAACCATCTTCTTCTAGGATCTATGTTTTAATATTCTTTGAAATGATGCTACTCCATAACACCATCTCAAAGAAGGGCAAAATGTAGACGTCTAAATTTGGACACTTAATTTATCCAAATTTATCCCCTTTAATTAACATCCTTAAATTCTTCTAACTCCTAAGGTATTTAATCAATATACCTTATCTCTTTAATCCTTCTTCCATCAATTGAATTAAATAAATATCACATTTATTTAATCCCCTTTATGTCACATCCTCCATCATTTTTATCTTATCTTAATCCTTCTTCTAATCCCATCATTAAAGTGTGCACATGCCTAATCCTTGATTAGGATGTGTCACATCCTCCAACTTTTGCAAGTTGGCCTCTAATCTCTCTTAGCCACCTAACCCCCCTCTAAGCCTTCATTACTCTTCCCCATGTGATCTTTGACTTGTCACATCAAGTCACATGTGAGATCTAACCCTCTTCTAATCTTCATTAATTAATCTAATCAAGTACTTGCACAATCCTAATCACCCCCTTTAGTCAACTCTCCCCATCCCCCAAGGAATTTTTAATTCCTTTTTATTTATCCTAGGCTCCTCTCTTCCCCATGTGAATTTTTAATTCACCTTTTAATCCCCCAATGCACCCTTTGGAATTTAAAATTCTTTCCCATCTCCCCATGTGAATATTTGAGGAATTTTTAATTCCTCACTTGTCCTCTCACCCTCATGGGGACAAGTACCTCCTTTATGAGGAGATCTTGTCCAATCCCAAGGTACTTTGTACCCCCTCCATGTCATGTCCTTTTTCTTCCACCTCATGTCCACTTCACCTTTTAGGGCTTCATCACATGCCACATGTCAAGATGTGAGGGCTTGTGAGTTCTCAACTCACCTTAGCCCTACATCTTGATATTTGGTGGATCAATCTCAACCGTCCATTTCCCCTAGGATTTCCCAAAAATCCTATAAATACCCCCTCTTTTCTCTCATTTTGGGGGGATCACTTGTGCTAGCCAAACTCTTGCAGTTTTGTTTCTCAACCTTTACTTAGCCATTTTCACATTTTCATCCACTTGCATCCATCTTCACATCCTTATCTAGCTTGCATCTTGCCATCCAAGGAGCATACACATCCAAGATCGAAGGGCCAACCAAAGGATCGACTCAACGCAAGGTATAAAGTTCTATTTCGTGGCTTTGTCTTGTTTTGTTTCCAACTTAGGCTAATCTCGAAGTGTAGGTTGTTTTAAGTTGTTTATTTGCACTCTTTACTTGCTGCTTGTTTTCTAACACCTCTATTTCGGCCTATCACAAATATAACATAAACACCTATCATACTATTTTATTTATAAACTCATAATAGTTAAAACTTCTAAAATTGTAACATTTATAATACATATAAAATAAATACGTAACAGTTACATACAAAATAGAAATAAATTGCTTAACGTAAATATTAAAATTCTTATGAAATTAGAAAAAAAACAAAACAAAAAAAACATAAATAACAATATGAGTTTTGCATAAATGATCAATCCTACCTTACAATTTGAAATATTTGATATTTATACTAAGAAAGAAAAGAAAAAAATAAAGAAAATAAAAGAATAAGGTAATACAGTGGTTTCCTATGATGTGACTGATGTTTAAATTCAAAATATCTAGCAGTCAACTGCAAGTTGTCAATTTCAATTTCATAATCTCCTTTCTCTTTACGTGCACTTCACTTTCAACATAGTTAAACAAAAATATTATATTAAAGTCACAAATTTAATTCAATTTTCACTACTTTCACTTAGTTTTTAACTTGCAAATATTTGATAACTTTACGTTTGATAAGTAGGAGGTATTTTTCCACAGCGTGTCAAATTATGATATTGCTATAGGATTCAACCGTGTAGTTTTGAGTCAAACTCATTGACCCATGTTTCATGAGTAGTGGTTCAACAAGAACCCATCTCTCATGATATCGAATGGTCCACTTTATGTTTGTCTTTTACAAATTTTTCACCGGCCCTATAATTCTAAATATTAAAGCCAACTTTAATATTAATCCTATGTCTACCTTTGATTTAATTTCTACGGCACTTGATTTCGTATAAGGACAATAATTTACAGTCCGCGGGCTTTTGTGAATCTCTTAAATTTAATTATGGACAATTTCCATTAATAAGAAACACAAACCAACTTAACACATGGTGGGCCCCATATGCCAAGTCATTCCCAATTACCAATGAGACGCATTTAAAACCTTTGGCTCTTTATAATGTAAGTCGTTGGATCAAATGATCCAACCGCTAATGAATGCCAATTTGCTTAAAGCTTTTCTTGTCTTATTCCTAATAAATTCATGTGGTGCTTTATTTGATTATGACCATCAAAAGTATGGGGTGAAAAATATTATTGACTATTAAAAAGTGTAATATTTAAGTAGAGTGTTTTTAACATTCATGTATTTTTTTATACTAGCAATTGTACATCGTGTGTAATGGTACGCTGAAGACATATTAGTTAATTTTGTGTTAAATTTGTTTATTATTAAATGTAAAAAGTGATTGAGAGCCGTAAACTACAAATCTTTTTTTTTAAGTTGTCAATCCACAGAAAACATTAAGAAGTTTCCATGTCAGACTGGAAAATGGTAGCAATTGTGTGTGAATCGTGTTTTGATAATCTATAATCTAAGCATTGTTTAAAATTCAACTGTAAAATTCTGTAATGTGAACAGAAAAATTCTTCAAGAAATAAGCTAGTGGAAAGGCTTTTTAAATAATAAACTTAACTCTTTGTGAAAAAGGTTAAAACTAAAAATGTTCTTTTATCTATACTCAGAATGCAGCCTCTAGTCAAAACCAGCAGGGAGAAAGGAGCAAAATGTGGAATTTGAGAAGGAGCAAAATGTGGAATTTTCCAAATATTATTGAAATATTGCATGTTAGCACTTTGAAATCCCCATCCATTCCATTCCAAGATAGTAGCAAAGGCTTGTTCCTCTTTTTATTTTTATTTTTAATTTTTATATTTATATTTATATGTAGTCTGGTATCATTTGAAGTATTAAAACAAACAGAGAATTCAATATCACTGCATTCTTATCATGTCTCATATTGTTACAAACAGAGTGATTAAATAATTTTAAAAAAAATAACCATAGCTTCCTAAAAATAAATAAATAAATGAACAAATAAATATAAATTAAAATGAAAAGAATCCAATATTCGTAACAAAGTCCACAACAACAAAAGACATTGTTGCTTCCGACAGACAAATGGAATTAGGGAAAGGCCGGTGCTTATTCTCACCTATTGCATTTGTGTAATGCTAGTCTGTTGTGTCATTTCCAATTAAATACTTCAAATGTTTCTCTTCTGTAGTTTGCCATTTAAATATTTTTAAATGCTAACTTTGTATATTGCACACAACGTTGCCCAATATTTGTTCTTGACATCATTCAAAGTGTTCAAAAATCCACAAAACCAAACGACTATAAAAGTAAATGGAGAAAGTTGAATTAATGCCTATATTTTTTTAGAATAACAAAATTTAGCAATAGGTCTCATTTATCAAGGCTTTTAAATAAAGTCTTTGAGTGGATAGTATTTTGTACATAAATTTATGTTTCCAGCTGAATTGATTCTGGCATAATTCCAATGGACATAAATTCTACCTACATATAAAGAACTCCAGAAGGTGATACAATTTAGAAAAGTACGAAACTCAGTCCACAATTAAGAAGTTGTCCAATTTGTTTGAAATTCTGAGACAAATTGTTATGAATCTGAATGTAGTGATGATTTTGATAGAATATTACAAAAATTAAAGAATTATCATGTAACATATAGAGTCACCCTCTTTCTTCCTGTTAAATCCCCTCACAATAGAAAATGGACATTGTGGCTGCCGATATTGAGCAAAATCTGGTTTTACATGTTTGCCAAGTACTGCAATGGACATAGCACCAATTGTTGTCAACAAACATTATAAAATATAATTGACCAAAAATGTTAAAATTTATGCAATAGAGTGAAAGATCTGTAATAGTCATCCTGAATAAAAAATGTACTGTGTATAGACAAGCTACTATCTTCCATGATTATGGAACAAGAAAATCATGTTGAAAAGTAAATAGTGATGGATTGTAACTCAAAACATAACTTACCAAAAATTTCTAAATATATGCAACAGATTTTGAATAATAAATAAATTTGATCATAATGACATTTTCTAATATGTAGGTCAGTTTGAAATAACCTTTGCATTGGCTCTCTTTTGCTGAAATGCACTGCAGCTTTAGGGTATAAAAGGAAATGCCACATGGAATAATCCTGCCGCCTGAATTAAATTTGGCTGTCAACTTTGTCTATTGATTGAATTTTTCTTTGTGATTATTCATTTAGCACCGTCCTTCAAATGTCAGTGCAGTCCATGCTTAAAGAAAGTAACATGAAAGACTGAACATGTTCTTTCTCAATTTTCTTCTCAAAAATTCCCCTTTCATCTAAGACAAGCTTTTCAGATATGTTTATTATTTTGCGTTAAAATTGCTTGAATATGACCTTACTAACTCCAAAATGAACCAATATCCGATGATGGTAAGACTAGGATTTTGAGGTGGATAATACAAAGATTAAATGGCTGAAAAAGAATTTTGGAGCAGCAGTCCCTATGTAGGACTGTTTGTAATCGAGCTTTTTAGCTCTCATTGTCATGTTTGTTAACTTACCAATTGCCCCTGAGTTCTCCACAGATATCCGAAAATTCAACACTAAACTTTTTTTAACCAATTCTGAACATTTTCAAAAAATGATTAGCTAAGGTTTTATGTATTATATACAATCTGTTAACACAAATTGGTACTTATTAACTTGGTTTTCTGAAAAATCGACATAATAATCAAATTTTCTAAATTTATTACTTCTTAATTGGTGTTTCCTCAATATGTTTAATTTGGAGCGGCCTCATCATTTGTCCAATTTTTTAATATTTTGAAATGAACGGAAGTTTAGTTCAATGCATTTTGTCATCATGGGGTGAGTTAGCTAACTTATATATCAAATTAAAAAAGAAAACTTATTTATACTTTTATACGTAAACTGTATAAACCTACCGGTGATTTTTGATTCCTTGTTAAGTTCATTCCCTGATGACATGTTTGAGATGTAGGACAACATTCAGATATCCATAAAATCATATCTAAAAATCGATTGATCAATTTAAGTAGCTAAATTAGTGAATTTTCCAAAATAATATTGGCCAAGTTATTAGCTTTGCCAAAATTTACAAGTACTATATCAAATTCTATGTTTTCTCTCAAGTATTATTGGTTCATCTCAAAGTACTATGACTATCTATCTTGAGACTTTTGGGTGTCTTTTAGGACATATCAGATCCATTTTAAGATAGATCAGTACTAGCTGCCCAATCTAGACAAGTTATAACTATAGTCATATAAGGAAGTTGTATTGGAAACAGGAAAAACGCTTGGAAATGGATATCAATTGGTTGGCACTTATTTGGACTTTGAACATAAGCATGAACAACCACTCTGTTCTTTTTATAATTTGCTAGGCTTATGTAGATTAGGGCAGTAACTTCGGCTAAATTCTTTAATGAAGTTAAGTTGCTGATGGGTCCTGGTTATCATATATGACCATATGTTTTTTCAAGTAATATTATCTCGCATCAGGCTGCATGGAATGACATCGGGTAGATTCAGGGAATATAAATGAAATTTTTTTTTGCCACTTATCTGGCATCAGGCTGCAAGTATTTTTGCTAGTGATAACTACAGGTAGGGATCCTAGTTCCCCAAAAGAAAAATGTGAAAATTTCTTCTGCGACGGGTATTAAAACTTATAAGGTTGAGGTCCTATGTATAAGCGAAGGATTTAAACCTATACCACAACCAGGGAAAAAATCTTAGCACCACAAAAGTCATCAACGCTATGCACAAAAATGGGATCCTCAGTAGAACCCTTTGGCATCCATTTCAGCATCAAGCAATCCGCACAAACAAATATACTAAAATATCCCCACAATCTCTTATTCTCTGTTTATGAGTACTATTATAGAATCCCCATCATGGTATTTTGTGATACTACCATCACATATCATACCTTTCTTCAACCTAATAGTTTTTTTGAAATCTAACTCTCTTCCACTCATATCTCTACCGAGCTCAAAATATCATTTAAATGTAGAGAATAAGAAGGGGTAATATTTTCCCTTGATTACATTGGAAGTTGATTTTTTATAACTCTGAGGATGGCAATAGCGACAAAAAAAAAACAAAGGTTTGAATGAAGTGGAGGCTGATGAAGACCCTTGTGTGAAGGCATAAACAAGGAAAAATTTGTTGTACAGAGTATTTCTAACTCCTGCTCTTGGGAATACCAAGGTGGCACATGGCATAAAGAATTGTTCCTCTCTTTTCTGTTGTGGGCGAGGGTCCCAATAGATTTGATCAATTCACAAAAATAAATAAATAAATGTGAGAAAGAGTCAATGAGATGCCTAAATAGACTTAAAGCCTAAGTGTATGAGAATAATACAATATATACACTAACAAAAATGTCTTTAATGTTTATCCTACCTTTATAACAATTCAAAGGGACGCGAGTAGAGAGAGGTTGGTGAAGCACCATGCATGCCAAATAAAATACCCAATAGATTTTTTTCCCTGATTTTCTACTTTTCATCAAACTGCATCACCTACACCGCTCTTGATTCTACTTTTCTTCTTTATATTGGAGGAAAACAATATAAGCGTACCACCATTTGATTCATGATTCATACCATGAAATTTTACACTTTCATCTCAGTCCTGTGGATTCTTCCTAAGGATTCACAAATTCTTTTTATCATAGCTTAAAAAGACAAGAAATCAGTTTGAGTTGTTAACATGCAGTGAGTCCATCAAGATTTAAAATTTTAACCAGAAGACAACTCAGACCACTAATAAACACCTAATTCATAATAGAAAGCTCCTTGAAGATTACAAATGGCATGGTGTGATATGAGGTTCATGATAAGAAGGTTTGTATGACATGAAGCTAAGTGACATGACAAGTTTGGCATGACTTGCAGACCCAAAAAAGTAATTTTAGAGTATGAAATAAAATTAACCATCTATAAAGAAAAGTTAATTCCAATAATTATTTTATTTAGAATGATTATTTTTAATAATCGTACAACTCCATATGACTTGGTACCGTATCTAGAACAAGGTATGGTCTAAATATGGGGACTAATATTCAAATATGTCCAGATACAGTATCCCAGCCAATTTCAAACCATATCTATGTTCTTATCTGATGCATAGATACAGTGATTCCTTAACTGATAGATAAAAGAAGGGCTGCAGTAAAAGATCTACACTCCAGAATCAGGGGTGTATTTTGGAAAAAGAAACTCATAATTTGTTCCACATTCTAGATTACCAATCCAAGATTTAGACCAACATTAAAATACATAATTAAGAAGAATATATCTGATAGATTTGAATACAAATTTCAGGCCGAGCTTAATCAATACACTTAAAGCATTGACTGTTCAATCGTTCAGGTGGCTAGTGTTGGCCGACTCCTTTCACTCTAGTTTATGTGGTTCATATAACTAAAATAAATTAAAGTTAAATCATTGATAAAATAGTCTTGATGGGAAATGCAATTTCAAAATACAAATTTACAAATCATTACAACTACCTTTTAACTAATGAATCATTTCAGACTAGTGATTAATGTTTATCATTGCAATATATTTCTAAATGTAATTGATAATACTCAATCAAAAATAATAATAAACGCAAATTAAAATAAATAATTTCTTTTCTACTAAATAATCCTGAAAACAATACAATATTGGAGGTAAATAATATACATAAAAATGCAAAAATATAGTGATGAACAGGCCAAAAATCTCCCACCTCTCCATAGATCTAATTCCTAGTTTGAATTGTATCATACCATGATAGGGACTGATAACGATGTTGTTCATCCCATATTTGCAAAGCTAATGAAGTGGGATCCATAAGTCAAAATGAACAGAGATATGTGATTAAGGACTCCATCAAGCCTAATTACTCTTTCCTTGTGCCATACCACTGGGTCATCAAACATCAAAATTCTGGGAAGGAAAAGGTGCAAACCAATGTTTATGCAGTCATGCCACATCTTTGACATTCTTTCATGAAGGAAAGGTGATAAACTGAAACCTGTTTTCCCCATCCTAATTGAAATTTTATCGCAATGAATTCATTGAATTCTAGCCTCACCACGAATACTTCTCAAGCAATGAAAATAAAAAGATACTTGAACCTAATCTGTCTTACTGTTACCGGCCTTTTTCTCTCATTCCTTGCTTCATTTAAGTTTTCAACCAAATTAAATTATAGCAACACATATGCATACAAAAATGAAGTTTTATTTTTCATTTTCTCTTCTCATTTTGGAGCAACAGCCACAATGAGAGCTAAAGAGCTCGATTACAAAAAGAATTCTAGTACTTTTTCAATGTCCAAAGATTCACTCAGAAGTGATGATACTTTTTCAACCAAATCTCATAAGCAAGGCTTCTTGGGATATAAGCCAGGGTCTAAGAATCCAATTAAGAACTATCAAACTGAGAGCTGCATAACATCAATCACACCAACAAACCACAATGATACACGAAGTTTGAGTTTGTTTAAGGTGAAAGAACACCTATAATTCAAGTGGAATTAGATTGATTGAAAGAGAAAGCTAAAAACACTAGTAATTAAAGAGAATCAACATTTGATGGAATTGGATAATGTCCAGTTAGGTTCACAACCAACTTCATCGCAATACTTTTCACAATAGTCATACAGTAATTCATCTTTCCAATGGAAGAATCATGATCAATCAGATGAAAAAGATTAAAAAAGGAGTAAGAAAGCTTGTTACTGAAGAAAAAGGGTACTGTTGTGCCCTCAACACACACGCCCCGTTTGGAACGGGGACCCTCTTTTTCTGTCGTCTTGTTGGGTCTTTTTTGTCTCCGCCTCATTTTGCATGCCCCATTTTAGTGTCCTGGGTGGTCAACGTACCTCCAAAGTCTCATCTTAAGTTGACCGTGTTTCGCCCCTTCAATTTTGATTAAGTCCTGGTGCCTTGCGGAGTCTCCTTGGCAGTTTGCCTCTGCCAGCGGCCTTGAAGCTGGTCGGGCCCGCCACTCCGGGTCTCCATTCCTAGGTTTTCGCCTTGACTTCGCCGTCCTGAACGGCGGAAGGCTCCCGCCTTCCCAGCCTCTGGGACCCGGCTCTCAGTTTTCTATCCGCTCAAACTCGCAAAATTTTCTCGGCTGCTTTCGCCCCCTCTGGGCCCGAACCACCGGACTTCCTCCCCCGGAACTACGTGCAGACTTCATTGTTCCCGGCGGAAAATCACTGACGGAACTCCGCCCTCCGGGCCCCGACTTCCCTTTTGGCACCGATGATTTCCGAACATAATTTTCCAAACGGCGAACTTGCGGTGGAATTCTGCCCTCCGGGTCTTGGGATCCTCTTGGCCGTCAGTATGCAAAATGAATATTCTAGATGGCTGCCGCCTTGCGTCTTTTCGGCCCCTGGACCTCTCGCCGCCGTCCGCAAATTCAAATTCACCAACCATCTGCTATGTCGTACTTGCATTTAATGAGCCCATTAATGGCGGTGGGAGTATAAATATCTTGAGCAACCTGTCATTCTCACTCGTTAGTGTTGTAGAGAGAGGTCAAAGTGCTTGCCAGAGAGAATCCCTGTCTTCATCAATAATCACCCTCACACCCGTTGCCATCACTTGCCGATCGTGAGTGGATTTCGCGCCTTGCCACATCGGGTGTCAGAGGTAGGTTTACCGTTTTCCCTCTCGAGAAATTTTTCATGATTTTAAAACCTAAAGTGACAAACAACCCATGTTAAAATACATTTAAAACATAAAACATAGGGCAACACACAAAACCCATGAAGTAGAATCTGTTAGAAATCTTCCCATACCCCCATGAGATTGATTCAGAACTTGGCCCCCGTGCGGCTGTTCTTCGCGTAGGGGCATTCACCTTTTCCGAGCTCGAACTCTTCCTTCGTCGGCAGGGATTTAACAAAATAACCATAATTTTCAAATGGCTGCACCATCCCTCGGGCTTGGATCATCGGATCTCCGTTGGTGGTTCGCCGTTTAGCATCACAAACTTAAGTTTTGAAAATGACCTCCATTTAGGCCTCTCGGCCCTGTGACTCCGGACTTCTGTGTCTGGGATTCCGCCGAGCTCCCGCCGCTCCCGACGATGGAAGGTCCCCGTCTGCCCGAAACCTGGAGCCCGCCTTGCAGTTCGTCGCTGGGCACTTGCCGCAAATCGCCTGCCTGTCATGAACCCGGGTCCTAGTCTGCGGACTTCCGTCCACGGACTTCCGTGGAGTCTTCGTTGTTTTGAACGAAAAACCTGCCCCGTCCGCCTGAGCGTCGAAGCCCGCTCCACCTTTTTCAATTAAGTTTTGCGCTCAAACTCCCCCTCTGGCACCTCGCAGGGTCCCGGTCTGCGGGCTTCTGTCCGCAGACTTCCGTGGAGTCTTCGCCGTTCTGAACGGCGAACGCGCAACATCCTCCCACTTCCCAGGTCCCGTCCTCCCTTTTGTCACGATGGTTTCTAACATCAGACTTCGGCGACCTCAACCACATAGGGCTTCGTCGTCTGGGACTCTGTCCCATCTCCGCCGTTTCGAAAGAGAAAATCGTGCCTGCCCTTCCGAGATCTGGGCTCTGCCTCCCTGCTCGCCGTGGAAACTGAAAAGGAAAATATGACGTCCAACCTAAGTGTCGGGTCCGGTCCGCCAGGTCGCCCCCCTCTGAACTTTCGTTCGACGATCGCCGTCCTAAACGGCGAAGGCCAGACGGCTTTCCGAACCTATACCTCTGGTTGCTCCTAAAACAGTCCAAATGACTTCAAATTTCAAATTTGATCTCGACCCACGTGCTTAATTTCTGCCCTCTTCATTATGATCCTTTTGAACCATTGAAATTTGGTTAAGAGAAATCTCCCAGATTGCTCTACTCCGTTTTCCCTTCCAAGACAACATTCCTGGCAGGGAAGTCCGGCCCTCCGGGCCCAAAATTTCTGAAAGCCCTCAATTTAAAGACTAAATAACATCCGAAAGAATAGGTATGATTTTATGAATGATAAAAGGTCTAAAGTTAATTTCATCTACGAGATTTCGACTAACGTCAAAGATTTCATGATCAGTTGCCCTGACTATGTCTTTGCTCGCAGGATATATGGAATCAGCTATAGGACCCTCGGGGGCAGTTGCAGAAAAAGACAAAGGAAAGAGATCGAGCAAAACTCCCCGCGGAAAAGAGGACAAGGACCAAATGAAATTCCAGTTCTAGGGTGAACCTCTACGATCAAAAATCACCACGGACTGGAAATAAATAACAGACACCAATATCGGCCAAGTTGATATTGATGAGTTTATACTAAGGGTCATAATCAACCCGACAACCAAGAATGCAAAGTTGATTAGACAAAGCGGAATCGCAAAAGCTATAGGCTTTCACCCATCTCTCATTGCCCCTAAGCTAGTCATGGCTTGTCGGCAGGCATATCAACCAGATACAAGGACAATTGTTGACAAGGATGGTAACATTCTGGCAGATATGTCAGCTGAAGGCATCACAAAGACCTTCCATATTTCCACTTTTCAAGAAATGGAAATGCCTACCATAGAGGAATGCCAGGCGGAATGGGATGACAACCCGACGGGCTGCAAAAAGTTAATAAATTAGCATTGACTTAAAGAAAAACGGGGCAGTGCTGCGAAGGTTCCTCATGAACTCTTCCGTAGTGATTTCCATGAAGATTACCATGACTTGGTCACAATGCTAAGCAGGGTTATGGGTCTTCCTACTGCTGCCTTCTTTCAGGAGTGGATGGTATACTTCGTCGAACAGGTCCTCCGCGGGAATGAGGATGTCACCACAAAGTCTGTGTTCTACTGGGGAGGTATAATAAGCGACTGCTTCCATGAGCAATTAATCAATGTGAAGAAGAGTTCCAAGTTTTACATGACCTCATATCTCGCCTACTCTTTGGCAGACCAGAGGCAGTACAATGGGTTATTTGTGGCACCCGATGAAGAGCACGGTCGAAGATTGAAGGTTTATGACAGGTACCCCTAGCCCTAGTACCAAAATTTCAAAAAGGAGTATTGCAGAGTAAATGACGCCTTCATTGGTCACGTCATCCGACTGCTTGGAGAGGATTTCGAGAGAAGAGTCTCTCACAGTGCACGGACATTTTTGAAGCAATACGCCTTCCTGTTCCTTCAATATCCAAAGTTCACATACATTCGCGCCCAGGGCTTCACAGAAAGGCCGAATAGGCTCCCCCAATACCCCAATGACTAGATCGTCCTATTGGAACTTTCACGGTAGCTCCAGTACATATAGTCAGTCTTCAGTGGCAAGCACTTGGCAGGAATCTCCTATCCCTTGACCCTTGGTCAGGGCATGTACAAATTACAAACTTCCCAGTGCACTGGGAATTCAGAAAAGGAGCTAGTGGAGTACCACTTCCAATTGTACACTCCTCACCCATGGATGGACCCGTATGGGCATGTAATGAAAGTACTGGGGCCAAAATATGCCCATTTGCACAATGTCGAGGATTTATGGGCCAATTGTCAGGACGACAAGGAACTGCGTGCAAGGCATTACATGCGAATGAATGCGTACTTCATAAGAAGGGTGCAACCATTTCCCATACTTGATCAGGTTGAGGAGGACGAAAGCACCGTAATGGGCCCCAGGTACCCCGCAGTCGCCAACTTGCCGATACCGAAAATAGACTGGGATGAACAGGAGGTCGATGACCTCGATATTATAACCAAGCCAATCTTGGCTTGTACCAGGGAATGGGTTGATGGACAGGTAGCCCGACTGAAATAGCAGGGGGTGATCTTGACGTATGAAGGGCTCAAAAGCTAGCCAAGTGCCACGGAGGAGGCTGCTGCCGCAACTTCGATGGGCGGGACATCCAAGTCCCCTCCGATCACCAGATCAAGGAAGAGGAAGGAAATAGAAATGAAGCAATCTCCTAATCCCAAAGTTTATACAAGGAAAGAATCGGGGGGCTCACCCTCCAAAAGGCTCAAGTAAATAGGGGGCACCACGGGGCAGCCCATAATCTAGGAGGAAGAGGCAAAAGGTGGAGACCAATCAAAACCGCTTTTGGTTCTCCCTGTGTCTGCTGCCCCATCATCTACCTCCCTAGCCATGGTTGCCACATCCCCGTTGGCGGTGGACATCTCTGTCCATCTTGCCCCTTCGCCTCCGACTGAGCCGGTAATAGTAATTGATTCTTCCTCTGTCATAACTACTCCTCCATCCTCTGTTGTAATGTCACCTACCACATCGCTCCCATTAGCCACTATAGTGGCACCAATACCCGTTTTCGCCCTCCCTGATGCCTTCTCGAAGCATATGCAAAGTCTCCCCTCCAAGCTCTCCCAGATCCTTATGGACCCCACTCTTCAAGCAGCCCTAGTCTAGGTCCTCGCTACCACTAAACCTTTGTAGCCTTCGATAGGACCACCGGCGATGGAGGCCACCATGTTGATTTCTGAGGAATGGGAGAGACGGGAGCACAAAGCTTCAAAATAATTTGAGGAGGAGGCCGACGAGTATCACGAGCACCCGGAGTATGAACACCGCACAATCGACAGGGTGGCCTACGAGGAGGAAGGAACAGGCTCCTCCAAGAGCGGGGATGAGGAGGAAGATGCTGGTGGTAGGGTCATCGTGCAGAACTTCGACGATGATCTTGAGGAAGAAATGGCCCGGCAACTGAAAGGAACTGAAGAAGAAGCAGAAAGGTCGCCTCTTGGAGAAGAAGGATAACAACAAGAGGAAAATCCTGGAGAAGATAAACCTGAGGGTGAGGCTCAAGTTGTCACGAGCCTCGAAATCGAGCATCCCAAGGAGCACGTGCACGAGGTTGAGAAAATTGAGGAAAAGGAGGGGAAGGAAATGGAAAAGGAAGAAAGTCCATGGAAACAATTATCTACCACGCCTCCTATTAAGCGCCTTGTGTTCGTCTAGGACTCTAATGAAGAGGAAGGAGATACTGCTAAAGCGAAAGAAGGGCCCCCGTAGATAGGGAAATAGAAGCCTTAGTCAAGGTGGGTGAAGGTGATCATGAATCACCTAAGGAAAAGGTTGCTATGTTTGAATGGCTGGAGAGATAGCTTGAAAAGAAAAATCTCGCACCGAAAGACCCAAGAGTTAGGTTGGAAGCCATCTTAGCCCGAGCGCAAATCACAACCAGAAAAGAGAAGAAGCCTAAGATTAGATCCAAGGTAACAATGGATGCTTCTGGGTCTCGAGCTATGCAGATAGCAATGCTTGTGGTAGGCCAGGCTGGTTTAAGCTACAACATCTCCACCCTTGATTTGGGAAATGCTACGAGAGAAAAAAAAAAAAGGTGGGGCATCTTGAGGAATCAGTGGCTACAGTGGTGCACCTGATAAAGCAGGACAAAGTTTCAAAGGATGAGCTCAAAGCGCAGGTGGCCGCCTTGACGGATTACATCCAACAGTGGTCCTCAATTGATGACCTGCCCACCACATCCGCGGCTCCACCCCAATTGCTGTCCAAAGAACAAATTGACAAATTGGAGAGAAGAAAGAACTTGGACAAGACTACAGAGAGCTAGTTCCGACAGGTCTTGTATGTTGGGAACATGGGAATTAGCCAGGCTTTTCGAATAGCCAACAAGTTCTTGGATCTGCAGCAATCTTTGGAAATCATGAGGAAGCTCTACACCAACTTCCCTACAACATACGATTCCACCTTTCCAAAGATCGAAGCCATCCTCCAGTTACCAAAGGATGCATGGGAAAATGAACTCTCATTCAAAAAGGACGATCACTAGCTGATGGATGTGTGGAGGCGGGATTTTGACAACAGAAAAGAAAGGATGGAGCAGATAATGAGTAAGGTGGATCCAGAAATTGAATGGGTTAAGGAAATTAGGGTAGAATGTGCTCATTATCTCAAGCCGATGACGAAGTATGACATGCCCGCATTATAGATGGATCCAGAAAAGGTAAAACCTTATTTTTAGAAGAAGATGGAGGATGGGATGTTCGGCGAAATAACGGTGGAGTTCATGAATTTTGCTACCCGTTCCTTCGATCAATCAGAGCTATTCAGAGATTAGGGCACAAAACATGATGAGGACTAGAAAAAGCTTGAAGATAATGCAAATGAATGGAGCTACCAAATGTTGTGGTACGAGATCATTGAGGTAGACAAGCTCCAGCCAGTCATTCTCAAATTCATGGAATATATAGCTTCAAGGAAGCAAGAGGATAGCTCTGTTGGCAATGAAGAGCTCCCCAAGGAGTAGCTACAGTAAAAGAGCAATCAACAAAAGACAAAAATGCTACAGTGCTATCACTAGGAGACAAAACAGGGAAGAAGACAAAATGTAATTTTAAATTGTAATATATTGGGGGTTGGTGAAACCCTATTTTGTAATGAATCTTGCCCATACAATGAGAATTAATGTTGGCCATTCATTTGACCTTTTGGGCACTATAAATGGGGGTCTCCTCTCATTTGCAAAGGGGAGTTGAATTGTTGTAAAGACATGCTGCAAAAATTTATAATGAAAATACATTGACTTGGTGCATTTTCTGAGTTTTTTTCACATGTTACTTGATTCAACTTCCATGGTTAGATGCTTTACTTAGATTTGTATTTGATATTCTATTTGGCTGTATTCTTACTTTGATAGGTTTTAGAAATGTTGTTCTGTAGTTGTGAAAATTCATGTTGTGTAGATGTCTTCTTAGTCCATACTTTTTGTTGTTTGCTGCTTGTAGATGGCTGTGTAAAGTTAGTCTGGGATTAAATTCAAAGCTGCTCCACACTTTCATTTTTTTTCATGCATGCAAATGGTGAATGAAAGGTGAAATATTTGTAGACCTTAGAAGATAGCACAAATTCCTTGAGACTGTGAGATTTCTGGTTAAGTGGAATATTGTTTCCAGGAAGTTGTCCATTGCAGGAGCTCCATGATTCCTTTTGACAGTTAGTTGTAGGTCTAGGAACCTTCCATTTTCTCGGCTCTTTTTCCCCCTTTTTTTAGAAATATCCTATAGTAAGGTTCATTGCACATTGTAAAGCCAAATTTGAAGATAACATCGAAGTCTTGGATTGCTGTCCGAACCTATAGCAAAGTGAAACTCAACCTCCATCTCAGAAACTTCGTATTTGAAGATCCACCTCGCATCCAGCTACGTAAGTCCGCCTCGTGATTACTAGTAAAATCACATCAAAATCAACTAAGGATTTCCATCAAGTCATGACCTGACACCCGAGAGACCTTGGGGGGATTTTCAGCCACTTGTCGTGGGATATTTCCTTTCAAGAGAAGTAGTGCATTCATGTACTTCCTATGTTGAGAAAGTGTGCAAAAACACCCATCAACATAACTGGCGCTAGAAGGAGGGCCTTATGAAGCTGGATCGAATCGGATCGTTCTCCCCGGAAAGATTTCAAAGAGTTTTACGGTCAACACCAAATAAGGGAGAACTCCAAGAGTTGCATCCTCCTACAAGGGAAAAATGAACCAAGGGAAGTAGCCCTGCTTCTTCCTTTTCCTGCATTCCACCCACTTCCATTCCACCTTCACCCTCATTCGGCTTGCATTCGTCTTCCACCCGACCATCCGAAATTGCATTTTCACCTCCCATCTCTGGCAGTCAGGGAATTGCTTCTCTCCCAGCCCTTACAACCCAAGGTATAGTCCAAACAGCCGCAACTCAGGTGCAATCCCAAGCTACTGTTCTATTACAGGTGCAAACTCAGATTGTTGTCCCTCAACATCAGGTATCACCCCCGTCTCCCGCCATGGCTTGGTTGGCATAGAATCCTTCACCGATTCACTTCACTGCTTATCATGATATGCCCAAGAATCTGGAAGGATATTGCTCGAAGTTCAATCCTCGTGACCCATAGAGAATAGCTAAAGAACATGTCAAAATATTCGAGATGACAATTACCGAAATGCAAGTCGACCATGAAGATGTTGCATGTCGCCTTTTTCCACATTCGTTGGGAGAAGAGACCTTCTATTGGTACATCAATCTGCCGAGAGGATCCGTTACCTCGTGGGACTTGATGAAGAGTGCTTTTCTGCAGAAATACAAGATTCCAATCAGCCCTTCAGAACTATACTGGCAGTTCATGTTCATCCGAAGGGAAGTGAATGAACCTATTGGGTCCTTTAATGATCACTTCCACTGTGCTTTCATGAGGCTTCATGATCTGTACATACACAATGATGCTGCAACCCTCATCTATTACACAACATTAGACAATCTCAAGTTGGCATTAGTGAAAAGGATGCGCCCACCGCTCACTACGCTAGTGACCACCTATGCGGAGGCTGTGGTCGCTAGTTTAGATTTGGGGCAGAATATCTCCAGTCCGCTACCATTATTGGGATCGGTGGCTCAGCCGATGTAGGTTCATGGGATGAATCAGGCATTCACCAATCAGACACCCCTTATAAACCAAGTGCCTCAGCTTCCTATCATTCTGCACCTAGGACAACCGATAAATTACACACCTCTTGTTCCTTACTATTTGCAGCCTCAACAACAACAGACTTATCCCCAAGTTTCCCAGCAACAAAAAATGTATTCTCAGTAGCCCCAGGCACCATTGTACCTACCGGGGCCGAAATTTCCTTCGGCACGTCAGAATCAGCTGACGGCTCCACCTGTCTTTCTCCAAAACCCGACGTCGTAGTCGAGCAACACTACTGAGAAAGACAAATTAGAAGAACTGACTGAGATGATAAAGAAAATGTCCACAGAGATGACGCACCTAAAAAATTAGAATAATCAGTTACAGGCATCCCAGCGTAACCTCTAGGCCAATCTTAATCAGGATAACCAAGACAATAGGGACAACAGGGACAACTGAGAAGCAAACACCTCCTCCAGGCAGAATTATGATAGAGGAAAAAATTATAATCAAAGTTCAGAAAGGAGACCTTCTCAGAGACATAATCGCACATGGAATACAAGGCCCAATAATGGAGGTGTCCCTACTCCTTTTGACCAATCGACAAGCAACGAAAAGATGACCAGTGGTGTATACCTTGCAAAGGTAGCTTTGTCTAGATCGTGCCGAATTCACAAAACAAGCAGACACTCCGAGTTGGATTGTCCTGAATTCCATAAAGCTACTGAAATATTCCAAGTAGAAGTACAAAATGCAGTTGATAGTGCCGGCTGTAGGGAAATCATCCCATCCGAGCCATATGACTCCTCCTATCTCGTGGTCAACCAAGCACCGTTTCCACGGGGCGACTGCAACGAGCCCGAAGTTGAGCCTGCTCTCGTTAGGAGTGAAGAAGTGCAAGAGGTAAGTAACGAACAAAATTTGGCTCAACTTTTCAATTCAGTAGATAACGGTCCAATAGATGAAGAACCATACGTAGGTGAGGTCCACATGGTCCATCAAAGATCAACCCCGTACTTCCTCATAAATAGGCAGGCAGGTGGACCCTTTACAACCTCCACTCCTCCCAATAATTTTACCACCCCACTTGACCCCAATGTCAGCAATAATCTTGGGCTTCCCCATATACCCACCCAATATCTCGACAAGGATGAGCCTCTAAGTCAGGCGCAAAATCAGTATCAAGGCCAACCCCAAAATTAGTCTAGTCAAAGAAAGGTCCAACCTCCTAGCTCTGCAATAGGTCATGTCTTTAGTTGGGAAATTGAGCAAATGGGTGAATACGTGGCAGAAGAGTTCAAAAGGGTAAAAATTAGTTTGTCTGCCTTTGAACTACTCAGAGTCCCTGCCGTAAGGCACACCTTCTTTAGGGTCCTCAATGGGACCCCATCGTCTAGCACAACGCAGGAGACATTGGCTAAGAGAGTCACCTTTGAAGAGCCAAGGAAATAACCTTTGATACAGGATAATACTGGGAAAAAGGATGTTCCTTTAAATCAATCTACGCATAAGCAACCGGAAAAGGAACCAGAGCAGAACAATAGGCAGAGTTTTAAAGATCAGCCATCTAGGCAGACCAAGGATAAAGTTGCTGATAAGAACAAGGGTCAAGTCGCTCACATAGATACACCTAAGGGTCTCTTCCAATGAAAACTTGAAACCCCTCCCTTCCTCATTACCATCCAGATATTCGGGAAGAACTTGCACAACTGTCTACTCGATTCAGGAGCGTTTGTCAATGTCATGCCCCAGGCAGTATGTAAGGCTCTTGGAATCACTCACACGCCTTCAAGAAGGAAAGTGACCCAGCTGGACAAAACAAAGATCAACATTGTGGGAGAAATGAATCGGATCCCAATGCAAATTACTGTCGATCCAAGGATACAACAAGTCATCGACATTCAAGTGGTTGACATTCCCGATGCATATGGGATCATCTTGGGAAGGTAATTCACCAAGGCACTAAATAGATATACTACCATAGACCTTTCTCATATGTGGCTGCCATGGAAAGGACTACCAAATAAAATCTATGTAGATCGCGAGCCCCGTATGAAGTATATGATCACAGAGTACAACCTAAATGAGGTGTTGTTTGTTGAGACAGAATTGGGAAATTATTCTCCCTTGGCCTGCCAAGATGAATTCAAACCTCAGAAAGAGTATGACGTGGAAGTGCTCTTAGTGCAGTGCAGTCCTCCCACTGGCTTTACTCAGGTACCTCCAAGTACAAAAATGTTGGTAGAATCAGGCGATAAAGCCGGTGAAGGCAACAACTGGGAAGTACTCAGTAGTTTCTAGGAATTCATAGAAAAGTGCGCCAGGGACCAACTCAGCTTGGGTGCCTGAATGAATTTCTAGGATCTCTTATTGCCAAACTAGTGTAGGATTCACAATGTATCCCACTCCTAATTTGATAGCTGCTTATGTCAAACAGTAGTAGAGCATGTTAAAAAATTAGCTGCCCCGCAGAAGGAAACGCCAAAGGAAGTGTTGGCAGAATCCTCCATTGTTCAGTACACTGAGCTAGAAAATTCCCCTAAGATCATGGAGGCAACCACCCAGCCAAAAGGGAATAAGAACTTAGTTGGACCCGAAGTCAAGGAATTTTCTAAATTTTGGACGCTTCGGTTTGATGGATCCAAGTCAAAACAAGGAGTTGGTGTTGGGTTTGAACTCATCATCCCAACGGGTAAGACCTTTCTTGCCACCCATAGATTGTAGTTTTACTGCACTAATAATGTAGTGGAATATGAGGCGTTAGTCCATGGCCTTCTCATGGCCTTGAAGAAAAATGTCAAAATGTTGCAAGTTTTTGGGGATTCTGAACTTGTAGTTAAACAAGTTAGGAAATTGTATTCCTGACATGATAAAAGGCTTGCAAACTATAGGCATAGTGTTTGGGATCTCTTAGAAGGTTTAGATGCATTCAATACACAATTGATTCCTCGTGCTCAAAATCGTACAGATGATGCCTCGGCTCAAGCAGCCAACACTTTGCAACCCCTCTCTTTGTCCGAGCTTAAGAAATTCACAGTTGAGTTGACATCTACGCCATCTATCTTGGATAATGTTACTCACTTTCAGGTCTTCAATGATGACAAACATATCGTGGAATTCATCACGAGTTCTGATGTCTTCGCAGCCCAAATAATTGATGAAGCAGATCCACGGGAGGACGAGTTGGATATAGAGGGGCTTATTAACCTAAAAACCAACACGATTTTGAAGGGCATGGTTCAGCTCAAGTGCATATTTGATTTGGATCAGATCAGAGACCAGAACCAACAAACGAAGAAAGAAACCATAAGCAACCAGTGCGATGCTCACAACCTTGGGACATTCGAGGAGGTCAAGAATGTTTTTATTGGCAAAGTATGCACGCCCGAGGAAAAGAGGGAAATCATTGAAGCTTTGCGGAAGTACCATGATGTGGTGGCATGGAGCCACAAGGATTTAAAAACTTATGATACCTCCATCATCATGCACACCATCCCTCTCAAGACAGAAGTGAGGTCATTCTGTCAGCGACAACATTCTATCAACGCCTTATTGGAACCCGTCATTTATAAAGAGGTGCAGAAGCTGCTGTCGGCAAGGATTATTTTCCCGGTCAGGCATTCTACATGGGTGGCCAACTTGGTCTCGGTCAGAAAAAAGAATGGAGAGATCAAATTGTGTGTAGACTTCCGCAATTTGAACCAAGCTTCAGAGAAGGACAACAATCCAGTGCCTTCATTGGATGAGGTGCTGCAGATCGTCAACGACTCCCAGATGATGTCTTTCCTTGATGGGTACTCCGGGTACAACCAGGTGATGGTACAGTATGAAGACCGTCATAAAACAACATTCACCACTAAGTGGGGAACGTTTGATTATAGGAGAATGCCTTTTGGGCTCATCAACGCTGGCCCCACCTTCCAACGTGCCATGGATATTGCCTTCAAAGATCTGATTGGAAAGTGCATAATCATCTACATGGATGATTTAATTGTGTTTTCTAAAAGGTGAAGTGATCACATTTCTGACCTATGCAAGGTGTTTCAAAGGTGCAGGGAGTTTGGAGTTTTTCTTAACCCCAAGAAGTGCATTTTCGGTGTGACTGAAGGTAGATTGCTCAGACACATAATTTTAGAACAAGGAATCTCTATAGACCCTGAACGTATCTAGTCCTTGCTGAAAATCCCACCACCAGGTAGCAAGAAGGAATTAAAATCCTTCTTTGGAAAGATCAACTTCGTCAGGAAATTCATCACGGGTTTCACGGAGATCGTTAGGCCCCTCAACGCTATGTTAAAACAAGATGCCAAAGTTGAATGGACTCCCAAAGCCAAACAAGCCTTCAAAGAAATCAAACGGGCCATTGCTTAGGCACCTGTGTTAGTCAGTCCAGATTATCTGAAGCCATTCTATATCTACTCATTTGCTTCAGTGCATTCTTGTGCTAGTATTTTGACTTAGAAAGACGATGAAGGAAATGAGCACCCGATCACCTTCATGAGTGCTCCCCTGAAGGACACTGAATTGTGATACCACAACATAGAAAAGAAGGCTTACACCCTCGTGAGAGCGGTAAAGAAATTTTAGCATTATATCTTGCGCAATAAAGTGTTTTCCATTGTCTCTGACCCAGCAGTAAAAACGCTGCTTATGCAAAATGAATTGGGTGAGCGAAGAGAAAAATGGGTCACTCTACTCCAAGAGTATGATATGGAAATCCAACTGGTGAAGTTGGTAAGAGGATAGACACTTACTCTCACAATTGCTAAAGCGGCAGCAGAGGCTGGACCCGAACTCACTGTGCAACAATACTAGCTTGAGGATGTTTCCCCGGGGGAATGGTACGAGAATATCGTCTATTATTTGCCGAACCACAAGTGTCTGCCGCACCTGCAGTGAATCCAAAGCGCACTCTTAGATCATTGAAAAGCAATGGTTACATGCTACAAGGATCCATTCTCTACAAGAAGAATCATGAAGGCGTCTACTTAAGGTGCCTGGGCAAGGAAGAAGCAAACCGAGTCCTAAAAGAGTTTCATGATAGATTTGGCACTGGCCATGGATCCAATCCTTCCACTGCACATCAAATATTAAGAGCGGGATATTATTGGCCAACTGTCTTCAAAGATGCTCATTGTCATGTTTGCTCATGTCACACATGTCAAACAACCGCCACCAAGGAGAAGAATGTTGTTCCACTGCACCCTGTGCTGGAGGTAAGGCCATTCACACAATGGGGCCTCGATTTCATTGGTTCGGTAAGCCCTCCATCATCTGCAGGACATAGGTACATTCTTACCGCTACTGATTATTGTACTAGATGGACATAAGCAATTGTATGTAAACAATGCACATTTGAGGTAGTTACTAATTTTTTGAAAATTTTCATTTTAAATCGCTTTGGTTGTCCTTATGCTTTGGTGTGTGACAATGGACCTGCATTCGCTTCATTAAAATTTGCTAGTTGGGCCTTCGATTATGGGATTTCTCTTAAGTTTTCATCTAATTACTACCCCCAAGGAAATGGCTTAGCTGAATCTACAAACAAGAACATAATCATGGTAACCAAGAAATTGTTAGACAGGAATCCCAAGGACTAGCATACCCAGCTCTGTTTCGCTCTTTGGGAAGATGGTACTCGCCATAAGGCTACCCTTGGCGATTCCCCATTTCATCTCGTTTATGGCTTAAAGCCCATATTTCCTATCCATTTGAAGATTCCCACTCTCTAGTTTATCAATGAATTTTATGAGGGACTAGATCGTAGAGAAGCTCGATTAGCTAAGCTCTTGCATTTAGAAGAAGTCTGAGATCGTGCAATAGAATTTTTTTCCAAACATTAGGGCATGGTTAAGAGATGGTTCGACCGCCGAGCCAAAATCAAGGCCTTTAGAATTGCAGATTTGGTCCTGCATTGGGACAAAGCCCACAAAAAGAAAGGGGGACACAACAAATTCGACAAGCTTTGGCTTGGCCCCTTTCAAATAGCTAGAATTTTGGGAGACAATGCCTTCCACCTAAAGACTTTAACTAGTGAAGACGTCTCGTTGCTAGTCAACGGGCAGCACCTAAAGTCTTACTTCCAAGCCTGAGCTCTCTCGAGCTCTTCCTTGTAAATATTTGTATATGGGTTAGAGTAGGTTGCCCTTTTGGTTTTCCTGCGTCTTTCTGTTTTGTGTCACTCTTTTCGCTTTCTTCCCCCGACTGTTTTGTTTTGAAAGGATGTTCTCCACCCCCTTGCGGTGGTCGTGCTCCCTTGATGAACAGTTCGCTTTGTTGTTCGTCCTTGGTGTTCTTCGGCTAAACATTCACTCTTGACCCTTGGTCTCTAAATGCTGCCTATGAATGATTTCCTCGTTTGAACTCTGCCTTAGAACTCAACCCTTGGTTGGATCTCTTTACACACATCTCAGATCTCGCACAAAACACATAATAATCATTTCTAAAGGACTGTACCATGGTCGCTATGACACCCTAGTGAGTGAAAAATCTTAAGTCTGCTCTAGTGACCACTGTGGTTCCAAACCCATGGTAGGATTCATTGATTACCCGATCGAGAAAAAGATAAATGAGAAAATGTACATTGAAAGAAATATCAAAACAAAAGAGAAAAGGAATTCTGAAAACTAAGTGACCATATGGGTGTGCGAGTAACTCTACCAAGGCTATGAACGCCCGGATGACAGTAGAGCAATATCTGTGGGATTGTAGCAACAACTCCATCGGGGCTATGGACGCCTGACTAGCAGCGAAGCAATGTCCAGGTTACTTTTGGTGTTGGACGGTTTATGTAGCTTGCTTGGTTGGATTGGCAGCCACTGGTCACCGTCCCGCGGAAAGGAATGAATTCACTACACACACTTCTGAGATGTCCTGTAGACTGATCCAATTAAGGATCCCGTTCTCCCAGTTCACCTTTAGAAGTCTACTCCTGGTCTGCGAAACCAAAGACTTTGGGTCCTCAATGAATACTTATCCTTAGAACACTCGGGAGTGTTTCCCAGCGGAGTCGCCATTTGTTGTGCCCTCAGCACACATGCCCCGTTTGGAATAGGGACCCTCTTTTTTTGTCGTCTTGCTGGGTCATTTTTTGTCACCGCCTCATTTTGCGTGCCCCGTTTTAGTGTCATGGGTGGTCAACGTACCTCCAAAGTCTCATCTTAAGTTGACCTGTTTCGCCCCTTCAATTTTGATTAAGTCTTGGTGCCTTGCAGAGTCTCTTTGGCAGTTTTCCTCCGCCAGCGGCCTTGAAGCCGATTGGGCCTGCCACTCCGAGTCTTCGTTCCCAGGTTTCCGCCTTGACTTCGCCATCCAGAACGGCGGAAGGCTCCTGCCTTCTTGGCCTCCGGGACCTGGCTCTCAGTTTTTTCGTCCACTCAAACTCGCAAAATTTTCTTGGCTGCTTTCGCCCCCTCCGGGCCCGAACCATCGGACTTCCTCCCTCGGAACTACATGTGGACTTCACCGTTCTCGATGGAAAATCACTGACGAAACTCCACCCTCCGGGCCCCGACTTCCATTTCACCGCCGGTGATTTCTAAACATAATTTTCCAAATGATGAACTTGCGGCGGAATTCCACCCTCCGGGTCTCGGGATCCTCTTGGCCGTCAGTATGCAAAATGAATATTCTAAATGGTTGCCGCCTCGCGTCTTTCCGGCCCCTAGACCCCAGACCTCCTATCGTCGTCCATGTAGACACATAAAATATACTGATTGACATCGTGCATTCGATCCTGACTTACTAACATCGTTTCTTCCTTAATCGTCCCTTGGTCTAACTATTTGATCAAATTCCCCTATCTGATTAAATTTATCAATATTCGTCTCTTAATTAAATAAACCATTTTATCTAATCAAGTTAATCTCTTTTGTTAATTAAATCAATCTGTCTGATCTAATTATCCCTATTTAATTAAATAATCAATTTATTTGATTAAATTTTTAAAGTCTATCCATTAAATTTGAATAAATTAAAACCTTATTTGATTTAATCTAACACCATCCTTTTTAATTAAATAAATCAAAATCCTTATTTAATTAACCTTTTATCATATTCATCTCTTATTTGATTTAAATAAATCCATAAATCTAAGTCAAATAAGTCACATCATCAAATCTTTTGTTAAATTAATTAATCCTTGATTAATTTAACCTCATCTCATGTCACATCCTCTAGATAATGCAAGTTGCACATGAAAATAGATTTAATTCATTTATTAAATCTCTATTTTCCTCACAAGGCATCTTTTGGAATATTTTCTCAATTTGAATTCAAAAATTCCAAGTCAACATGTACATCCAACAAAGCATTTAAGATCTCTTACATGTCCTTTGCCTTGAGCCAAGTGGCATTTATTGCATTTTCCTTTCCCTCTTACAGTCATTTCAACAAATTTGAATTTCAAATATTGGCATTTATTGGCATAAACCCCAAATCTTGCACAACCACCATCCATTCATAGCTTGACAAGTGGCACCATATCATTGGATGAATGTTAGTCCCACATTGCTCAAATTTGGACTTTCATCCATCTTGAAATCCTATAAATGAAGAGCTCCTCTCCTCATTTGATCATCCACAAACATTGCAAAGTTATTATGCTAAAATATTTAGCCATTTCCATCTATCATTTGAATTCTTAGCTAGGCTCTTTTGCAGATTTGGCTTGGAGTTCTCATCTTTCATCAAAGTGGATCAAGATCATCTCCAACACATCAAGATTTCATCATAGGAATTGGGAAAGGGCCAATTTTCACATCAAATTGGCACCAATTCCCCCATGGGATCATATGTTTGCTATTTAAATTAGGATTAAATATAGTTTTATCTTTTGTATTGTGTTCTTCATCATTTTCTTTCCTATTTTGAATTTGCAAATGGATTTCATGGGGAATCCTTGTTTTAGCTTGCATTTCCTTGTCTAACTTGTTTATTCATGTTGTTTTGCAGGTACTAGGAAAAGGGTTCACACAGTCCGCAAATTCAAATTCACCAACCATCTGCTATGTCGTACTTGCATTTAAGGAGGTCATTAATGGCGGTGGGAGTATAAATATCTTGAGCAACCTATCATTCTCACTTGTCAGTGTTGCAGAGAGAGGTCAAAGTGCTTGCCAGAGAGGATCCCTGTCTTTGTCAATCGTCGCCCTCACACCCGTTGTCGTCACTTACCGATCGTGAGTGGATTTCGTGCCTTGCCACATCGGGTGTCTGAGATAGGTTTACTGTTTGCCCTCTCGAGAAATTTTTCATGATTTTAAAACCTAAAGTGACAAACAAACCATGTTAAAATACATTTAAAAGATAAAACATAGGGCAACGCACAAAACCCATGAGGTAGAATCTGTTAGAAATCTTCCCGTACCCCCATGAGATCGATTCAGAACTTGGCCCCCACGTAGCTGTTCTTCGCGCAGGGGCATTCTCCTTTTCCGGGCCTAGACTCTTCCTTTGCCGCCAGGGATTTAACAAAATAACCATAATTTTGAAACGGCTGCACCATACCTTGGGCCCGGACCATCGGATCTACGCCGGTGGTTTGCCATCTGGTGTCACAAACTTAAGTTTTGAAAACGACCTCCATTTAGGCCTCTCGGCCTCGTGACTCCAGACTTCCGTGTTCAGGATTCTACCGAGCTCCTGCTGCTCTCGACGGTGGAAGGTCCCTATCTACCTGAAACCTGGAGCCTGCCTTGCAGTTCACCGCTGGGCACTTGCCACAAATCGCCCGCCTATCATGAACCTGGATCCCAGTCTGTGGACTTCCGTGGAGTCTTCACCGTTCTGAACGGTGAACTTGCCCTGTCTGCCTGAGCGTGAGGGCCCACTCCACCTTTTTCCATTAAGTTTTTCGCTCAAACTCCCCCTTTGGCATGTCGTCGGGTTCCAGTTCGCAGGCTTCCGTCCATAGACTTCCATGGAGTCTTCATCGTTCTGAACGACGAACGTGCAACATCCTCCCGCTTCCCAGGTCCTAGCCTCCCTTTTGCCGCAATGGTTTCTAACATCGGAATTCAGCGTCCTTGACCACACCAAACTCTACCGTCCGGGACTCTGTCCCATCTTCGCCGTTCCGAAAGAGAAAATCGTGCCCGCCCTTCCGAGATCCGGGCTCTGCCTCCCTGCTCGCCGTGGAAACTGAAAAGGAAAATATGACGTCCAAGCTAGGTGTCGGGTCTGGTCCGCCGGGCCGCCCCCTCCGGACTTCCATCCGATGATCGCTGTCCTAAACGGCGAAGGTCGGACGACTTTCTAGACCTATACCTCAGGCTGCTCTTAAAGCAATCCAAATGACTTCAAATTTCAAATCTGATCTCGACCCACGTGATTAATTTTGGCCCTCTTCGTTACTATCCTTTTGAACCATTGAAATTCAGTCGAGAGAAATCTCTCTGATCGTTCTACCCTGTTTGCCCTTCCAAGATAGCATTCCTGGTAGGGAAGTCCAGCCCTCCAGGCCTGGATTGTCTAAAAGCCCTCAATTTAAAGAATAAATAACATCTGAAAGAATAGGTATGATTTTATGAATGATAAAAGGTCTAAAGTTAATTTCATCTACGGGATTTCAACTAATGTCAAAGCTTTCATGATCAGTTTCCCTGACTATGTCTTTGCTCACAGGATATATGGAATCAGCTGCAGGACCCTCGAGGGCAGTCACAGAAAAAAACAAAGGAAAGAGATTAGGCAAAACTCCCCGCGAAAAAGAGGACAAGGACCAGATGAAATTCCAGTTCTAGGGTGAACCTCTACGATAAAAAATCACCATGGACTGGAAAGAAATAACAGACACCAATATCAGCCAAGTTGATATTGATGAGTTTATACTAAGGGTCAAAATCAACCCAACAACAAAGAATGCAAGGTTGATTAGACAAAGCGGAATCGCAAAAGCTACGGGCTTTCCCCCATCTCTCATTGCCCCTAAGCTAGTCATGGCTTGTCGGCAGGCATATCAACCAGATACAAGGACAATTTTTGACAGGGACGGTAACATTCTGGTAGATATGTCAGCTGAAGGCATCATAAAGACTTTCCATATTCCCACTTTTCAAGAAATGGAAACGCCTACCATAGAGGAATGCCAAGCAGCATGGGATGACAACCCGACGGGCTGCAAAAAGTTAATAAATCAGCATTGGCTTAAAGAAAAATGGGGCAGTGCTGCAAAGGTTCCTCATGAACTCTTCCACAATGATTTCCATGAAGATTACCATGATTTGATCATGATGCTAAGCAGGGTTATGGGTCTTCCTACTACTGCCTTCCTTCATGAGTGGATGGTAAACTTCGTCAAACAGGTCCTCCGCAGGAATGAGGATGTCACCACAAAGTCCGCATTCTATTGGGGAGGTATAATAAGCAACTGCTTCCATGAGTAATTAATCAATGTGAAGAAGAGTTTCAAGTTTTACATGACCTCATATCTTGCCTACTCCTTGGAAGACTAGAGGTAGTACAACAGGTTATTTGTGGCACCTAATGAAGACCAGGGTTGAAGATTGAAGGTTTATGACAGGTACCCCTAGCTCCAATACCAAAATTTCAAAAAGGAGTATTGCAAAGTAAATGATGCCTTCATTGGTCACGTCATCCGACTGCTTGGAGGGGATTTCGAGAGAAGAGTCTCTCACAATGCGCGGGCATTTTTGAAGCAATACGCCTTCTTGTTCCTTCAATATCCAAATTTCACATACATTCACACTCAGTGCTTCACAGAAATGCTGAATAGGCTTCCCCGATACCCCAATGATCGGATCGTCCTATTGGAACTTTCCCGATAGCTCTAGTACATATAGTCAGTCTTCAGTGGCAAGCACTTGGCAGGAATCTCCTATCCCTTGACCCTTGGTCAGGGCATGTACAAATTACAAGCTTCCCAATGTGCTGGGAATTCAGAAAAGGAGCTAGTGGAGTACCACTTCCAATTGCACACTCCTCGCCCACGGATGGACCCATATGGGCATGTAAGGAAAGCACTGGGGCCAGAATATGCCCATTTGCACAATGTCGAGGATTTCTGGACCAATTGTTAGGACGACAAGGAAATGCGTGCAAGGCATTACATGCGAATGACTGCGTGCTTCATAAAAAGGGTGCAACCATTTCCCATACCCGATCAGTTTGAAGAGGATGGAAGCACCGTAATGGACCCCAGGTACCCCACAGTCACCAGCTTGCCAATACCAACAATAGACTTGGATGAACAGGAGGTCGATGACCTCAATATTATAACCAAGCCAATCTTGGCTTGTACCAAGGAATGGGTTGATGGACAGGTAGCCCGACTGAAACAACAGGGGGTGATCTTGATGTATGAAGGGCTCAAAAGCGAGCCAAGTGCCACGGAGGAGGCTGCTACCACAAATTCGACGGGCAGGACATCCAAGTCCCCTCCGATCACCAGATCCAGGAAGAGGAAGGAAACATAAATGGAGCAGTCTCCTGATCCCAAAGTTTATACAAGGAAATATCCGAGGGGCTCACCCCCCAAAAGGCTCAAGCAAATGAAGGGCACCAGGGGGCAACCCATAATCCAGGAGGAAGAGGCAAAAGGTGCAGACCAATCAAAACCGCTTGTGGTTCTCCCTATGTCTGCTACCCCATCATCTACCTCCCTAGCCATGGTCACCACATCCCCATCGGCGGTGGACATCTCTGTCCATGTCGGTCCTTCACCTCCGACTGAGCTGATAATAGTAATTGATTCTTCCTTTGTCGTAACTACTCCATTCTCCACTGCAATGTCACCTACCACATCGCTCCCATTAGCTACTATAACGACACTAATACATGTTTCCGCCCTGCCTGAGGGCTTCTCGAACCATATGCAGAGTCTCCCCTCTGAGCTTGCCTAGAACCTTATGGACCCCACTCTTCAAGTAGCCCTAGCATAGGTCCTCGCTACCTCTAAACCTTCGCAGCCTCCGGCAGGACCACCGGTGATGGAGGCCACCATGTTGATTTCCGAGGAATGGGAGAGACGAGAGCAAGAAGCTTCAAAATCATTTGAGGAGGAGGCCGACGAGTATCACGAGCACCCAGAGTATGAACACTGCATAATCGACAGGGTGGCCTACAAGGAGGAAGGAACAGGCTCCTCCGAGAGCGGGGATGAGGAGGAAGATGCTGGTGGTAGTGTCATCGTGCAAACCTTCAACGATGATCTTGAGGAAGAAATGGCCCGGTAGCCGAAAGGCACTGAAGAAGAAGCAGAAAGGTCACCTCTTGGATAAGAAGGACAACAACAAGAGGACAATCTAGGAGAAGATAAACCTGAGGGTGAGGCTCAAGCTATCAAGAGCCTCAAAATCGAGCAGCCCAAGGAGCACGTTCATGAGGTTGAGAAAATTGAGGAAAAGGAGGGGAAGGAAATGGAAAAGGAAGAAAGTCCCTGGCAGCGATTATCTACCAAGCCTCCTATTAAGTGCCTTGTGTTCATCTAGGACTCTGATGAAGAGGAAGGAGATACTGCTAAAGTGGAAGAAAGGGCCCCCGAAGATAAGGAAATAGAAGCCTTAGTCAAGGAGGGTGAAGGTGATCGTGAATCACCTAAGGAAAAGGCTGTTATGCCTGAATGGCTACAGAGACAGCTTGAAAAGAAAACTCCCGCACCGAAAGACCCGAGAGCGAGGTTGGAAGCCATCTTAGCTCGAGTGCAAATCACAACCAGAAAAGAGAAGAATCCTAAGATCAGATCCAAGGTAACAATGGATGCTTCTGGGTCTCGAGCCATGCAGATAGCAATGCCTGTGGTAGGCCAGGCTGGTTTAAGCTACAACATCTCCACCCTTGATTTGGGAACTGCTACCAGAGAACATAAGGTAGGGCATCTTGAGGAATCAGTGGCTACGGTGGTGCACCTGATAAAGCAGGACAAAATTTCAAAGGATGAGCTCAAAGCGCAGGTGGCTGCCTTGACGGATTATGTCCAATAGTGGTCCTTAATTGATGACCTTCCCACCACATCCGCGGCTCCACCCCAATTGTTGTGCAAAGAACAAATTGACAAATTGGAGAGAAGAAAGAACTTGGACAAGACCACAGAGAGCTGGTTCCAACAGGTCTTGTATGTCGGGAACATGGGAATTAGCCGAGCTGTTCAAACAGCCAACAAGTTCTTGGATCTGCAACAATATTTGGAAAGCACGAGGAAGCTCTGCACCGAATTCCTTGCAACATACAACTCCACCTTTCCAAATATCGAAGCCATCCTCCAGTTACCAAAGGCTGCATGGGAAAAGGAACTCGCATTCAAAAAGGACGATCACTGGTTGATGGATGTGTGGAGGCGGGATTTTGACAACAGAAAAGAAAGGATGGAGCAGATAATGAGTAAGGTGGATCCAAACATTGAATGGGTTAAGGAAATTAGGGCAGAACGTGCTTGTTATCTCAAGCTGATGACGGAGTATGACATGCCCGTAGTACAGATAGATCCGAAAAAGGGAAAACCTTATTTTTAGAAGAATATGGAGGATGGGATGTCCGGCGAATTAACGGTGGAGTTCATGAGTTTTTCTACCCATGCCTTCGATCAATAAGAGCTATTCAGAGATCAGGGCACAAAATATGATGAGGACTAGAAAAAGCTTGAAGATAATGCAAAGGAATGGAGCTACCAAATGCTGCGGTACGAGATCATTGAGGTAGACAAGCTCCAGACAGTCATTCTCAAATTCATGGAGTATACAGCTTCAAGGAAGCAAGAGGACAACCCTGTTGGCAATGAAGAGCTCCCCAAGGAGTAGCTACAGTAAAAGAGCAATCAGCAAAAGACAAAAATGCTACAGTGTCGTCACTAGGAGACAAAACAAGGAAGACAAAATGTAATTTTAAATTGTAATATATTGGGGGTTGGTGAAACCCTATTTTGTAATGAATCTTGGGCATACAATGAGAATTAATCTTGGCCATTCATTTGACCTTTTGGGCACTATAAATGGGGGTCTCCTCTCATTTGCAAAGGGGAGTTGAATTGTTGTAAAGACATGCTGCAAAAATTTATAATGAAAATACATTGACTTGGTGCATTTTCTGAGTTTTTTTCACATGTTACTTGATTCAACTTCCATTGTTAGATGCTTTACTTAGATTTGTATTGCTTTTCTAGTTAGTTGTATTCTTACTTTGATAGGTTTTAGAAATGTTATGTATTTGTGAAAGTTCCTGTTGTGTAGATGCCTTCTTAGTCCATACCTTTTGTTGTTTGCTGCTAGTAGATGGTTGTGTAAAGTTAGTCTGGGCTTAAATTCAAAGCTGCTCCACACTTTCATTTTTTTTCATGCATGCAAATGGTGAATGAAAGGTGAAATATTTGTAGACCTTAGAAGATAGCACAAATTCCATGAGACTGTGAGAATTCTGATTAAGTGGAATATTGTTTCCAGGAAGCTGTCCATTGCATGAACTCCATGATTACTGTTCACAGTTAGTTGCAGGTCCAGGAACCTTCCATCTTCCCCGCTCTTTTTCCCTTTTTTTTTAGAAATAGCTTGTACTAAGGTTCATTACACATTGTAAAGCCAAATTTGAAGATAAAATCAAAGTCTTGGATTGTTGTCCGAACCTACAACAAAGTGAAACTCAACCTCCATCTCAGAAACTTTGTATCTGAAAATCCACCTCGCATCCAGCTATGTAAGTCCGCACCATGATTACCAGAAAAATCACAACAAAATCAACTGAGGAGTTCCATGCAAGTCATGACCTGACACCTGAGAGACCTTGAGGAGATTTTCAGCCACTTTCCATGGGATATTTCCTTTCAAGAGAGGTAGTGCATTCGTGTACTGCCTGTGTTGAGAAAGTGTGCAAAAACACCCATCAACAGGTACAAAATCGCAATGAAATGAAGAAATAAGAAATAAGAAATATACTGCAATCTTCACCATTGACAAGGTCAAAGGAGTGGTCATAAATACCTCTCTTCAATCATTTGTGGCACCAGAATTGTTGAGCCTAAAAGATAATTCAGTTTGCATGACAACAAAAATAAGATAGATTCTAGAACAAGATTCCTTCTCTAGTGGATACAAAAGCATTTGATAATGTGATCCTAACCATACTTCTACCAATTTATTCCAAATTCAAAGATATTTGCTATATCTCATATTCTGGTTTGGCAGAGCTTGTTAACAATTCCATTAGTGGAAAGTATGAAAATGAAGATAGCTTAGCTGACAATAAAGAGACACATTTCAAAGGAGAAATTCGCCCATTAATGGTTATATAAACCCTCATGGTTATATAAAATGTGTATAAATTCTTGTTAGCATAAACCCCCATGGTTATTTTGATATGATATCTACCAAGCAGATGAGGTTTAAAATGAGCAGAGCATGGATATCATTTCTCAAGCTTCTATTCACTGTTGATGAGTACAAGAAATTTTTGGCTAACTTGCAAAAAAATGTGGTTCCATACTTAGACAGATCCACTTCTACTTTTGACTTTCTTACACAGTCATATGATATTAGGGGTGTAACTAGTGTCAAAGCTCTAATAGCTCTTTAATACTAATTACATAGCATAGTTTAGAGTACAGATCAGGATAACATCCCATCGGATATGATTATTGCAGCATCCGAAAGGATATGGAACTCCTGGTGAGGTAGTCATATTGACATTATTTAACCAAATGCAACAAACAAGTTTTAAAATTGACCAATCTACAAATTCCAACGTACCCATAATCTCAATTTGTGTCATAGGTCTCAAAACAATTGATCCAAAGGCTTCAAACCTAGAACTTGTAATCTCAACCTATGTAATAGAGTTTGCTGCCTTTCAACCATAAAATTCAATATCCGACAAACTTTCAAAAAATAAAAATATTTTTTTTTTAGTTCACCTTAGAATTCATACAGAAAAGGGTTTAGAGTTTTTTCTTTCGATAAAATATTTTGAAAATACATTTTATATAAGGGTTAGAGGGCATCAATGTGATAAAATCCATTGAACAAAAAAAGCTAATCATTTTTAGTGTGGTTCAAGTAGATAAGCTTGTGTGTCTCAGCATAGATGACCTCGCTCCCCTGCACATGCAACAACTAAGTTGTCCAAAGAACCTTCAAAATGTTCCACTTTGCTAGAAATCACAATAGATCCTCAGGTAGCCCTTCTAAACAACAACAATGGTGGCCATCCAACACTAGGAGTGCCTCCAAATGCTCCAACAACAGACCTTAGTCTTTAATGGCTAGTTCTCCAACTTCAGGCGGAATAATCCCACATAGCTAATTGTGAGCTATATCCAATCACAAACCTTCCACCGCTACACAAAAAATAGAGGTACTGATGTATTTTCCAAACACAAAGAGAAGGGCAGATAGGCCTCATAAAATTTTCATTTTATAGGATGAATGGTTCAGATTACTCTGATCATCTTGCATCCCCTATCCAACATTGCACACCGTTAGATGTTAAAGTTAGCTGGTAAAACTAAAAGGAATTTCATTGAAGGGGCAACCGACTTACCTCAAGATTCTACAGAAATCGTGTCATGTTGTCAACGATGCAATCAGAAAAACTGTGAAATGATGAACCGCTATGATTCATTTCATGGTAGTCCATCGCCTATTCGGAAATCTACATCGTCCGCCATGAAAAGGGGTTGTAAAACTTCAGCGTGGGGACGCCTTCGGCGTAAAAATTTAATTTGAACTTGGTATGATAGTGCATTTTATTTTCCTTTTATTATCACTAAAAGGTGGCTATGCCACTATCCACAAGGTTGGGCTAGATTAAATTTCACATACCACCATGACATCCTAAATTCCAAGAACAAGTACCTAAACATACATGTCATGCTTGAAATTACTTAGACAAAGGAGGCTTTCTCGACATCCTTAATCCATGACAATATTCCCCTATGTGGCTTTCTCCAAATATGCAACTCTCTCTACACCATGTACTAGCTTCACTTTTTTGGGTTCCAATTTCTTATTACTATATTAGATTGTCTTACCCTAACCCAAGATTATAGGTTAAGCTTAACTAGCATGTGAACCTATTCTAGTTGTGTCAATGAAGTGTCAAGGAAGAAACAAGTCCCACTAAATTTTTTTCCCCATCTGCTATTTTAGTGCCTCACTATTTCATGTACACTTTATCTTTGCAGTTAATATTTCCTCCTTGTGGTCAGTTAGCTAGAATCATATTCTATGATTAACCCATTTTCCACCTATAGTAAACATGTTTCCTAGTTGTACTACTATTGCCACCTAGTCTATTTACACTAGTATGTGTACCACATTCAATCTTAGAGTAGGCATATAGAATTACGTAAGTCAAATTATCACCCAACCCCTATAGATCCACCAACATGAAGCTATCCTAAATTTAACATGCAACTCATTGTTGAGTTTTGAACACCAATAAGAAATATTAATTGTGTAGTACTTAGTACATGAAAAATTTGTTAGATATGAGCAATCTCACCCATTTCCATATGAACTCAATCATTAATGATGAATTAAGTTGTTTATACATGAAAACTATGTTGATATGTACCCCAAATGCACCCAATCATCCTACTCATATCTTCTTTGTGCATAAAATCCTTATTTACTAGATAAGAACAAGGCAAGTTTTGTATGGTTGATACTTGATATTCTATGTGTCTATATCTTCTGCTAAATTAATATATATCCTTTAAAAATGTGTGTTTGAATTCATATATTTCTAGTTTTAAAATGCGAGTTTTGTATCCTAGGTTTCTCTTTCAACAATATGGGTTTCATACCATATGTTTCCTATTCGAAAATGTGTGTTTCTAACATAAGGTTTATAATTTGAGCATGGTTTATAACCTAAATAGAAAAATAATGAGGAAAATTTACTCTTATTATGTGACTAGGATTGACATGGCACAAGTTCTTGCAAGTGAGTATATCACATATAAATAACATCTATCTTCTATTAAAAGTGTAGGCTTTATATCATAGTAGAAACATAACATTTTGTATAATTGTACCTTGAAAGATAAAATTTCTTGGTTTTTTGTCATCAACTCCCACAAACTATTTTTGTATCTTGTAGTTCATTAACATTTTGAAGAACTTTATTATATATGTTCACCTAAAAATAATGTGTGTTATTGTAGTATCCTAGCCACATAACCATCCTCAAACCCAATTGTACTATGAAAATAGTAATATTTTAAGGGTTTAAATATTGCCAAAGACTCATTTACCTTAATTAAAATTATAAATGTGTTTTCTTTCCTATGATATTTGTTATGGCTTTGGTTATGTCATCTCCTATATATATATGTTTGTAGATTCACACATTTCTATAATTATGTATCTCCAACACTCAAACATGTGTACTATTAAGTCTACCATGTCACCTAATATACCCTATTAAATTTATACATAAATATGTATTACAAAAATCTACAAATTAGAGCATATATCCATCTAAATTATAATTTATTTTTAAAAAAATCTATGTAACTTATATACATTAACAAATGCCATTTTTATTTAATCTAATGTAGAAGATACGAGAAACACAAAAATGGTTATACTAGCTCTCTAATATTAGTATATAATAATAAAATGTATATTAATTGGTTTGTCTTGTTTTAAAATAGATAAAACTATGTAGTCCTTCCTTTTAGTAACATATGTAAATCATATGGTTTAAATAGTTGGTTTAAGATTTACATCTTCAATTTAAATTTAATTTCACGCCCAATTAAAAATTGACTATGCAAATTTTGCATTTACTTATTCTAGTAGAGAGTATACAATTATATTGTAGATGGACAATTTTTCAACAACTAAAGATAGTTTCCTTGTAACTAAAGTTTTCACATGTTGCACAACAATCCTTCCAAAGAATGAACAATCCCTAGAAATTTGTTGATCATAGGAATCTACTCACATCATTAATGATGTGTACAATATATATAAGTAGAATAAAATCACTAACAATCATAGTTAATAAACTAGAGGATGCAGCGGCGCGTAGGCGTGGGCGGGAGAAGTTCTTGTTTGAAATGCTTTCAGGACGCTGGTGATGAGGAAGTAGACTTGAAGGATGATGATGGTGGAGGACGGTGGGAGGTGGATGGATTGCTGGCAGTTTCCTTCCTTGGCTGAGGGCGACTCTTTGCTTCTAATGGGGGTCTCTCTATTTTCTCCTTTCGTGCTCTGGAAGTGGATCTTGGTGGGGGAGGAGGCTGCATTTCTTTTGTGGCTCTCTCCTTGGTTTTCTTTGGTTGGCTGGGAATGGCTATTGTTGTTCCTGTTGTGTTGGGTTGTGGCTTTTTTCCTCTCTAAGTGTGGATGAGCTTGCCCCCATTGGTCTCTTTCTGGTTGCTTTCTTGGCAATGTGAGTGGTTGTACGTTGGTTTCTTTCTGGTTGGCTGGTTGTTGAATGGGCCTATTAATAGTCCTATTTGGTGCAAGAGGATGGATTGGTGGTTCCTACTGTTGGCCTATTTTTCTTTTGGTCTCTTTTTGGTTGTCCTTCATCTCTTCCTATTGCGTGTGTGGAGGCTCTCTTTTGGGTGTTTCAGTTTTCAGATTGAGTTGGATTTATTTTGTTCCTTCTCTGTGGATTTGTGGAGCCTCCTTCTAGATGGGTGTGTGGAGTTTTGGCTCGTCTCTAGCCCTGACCGACGTGTTGGGGTAGCTTGGTGTTCTTTGTTGTTGGGCCTTCTCCTCTCTCTTGTCCTATGTGGGTTCCCCTGCTTCCTGTGGGACTTGGTTTTTCCTACTCATTTTGGATCTAGGAGACTGCTTTCGGTGGTTCTCTGGTCTGTCTCTGGTGTTGAATGTTGTGCTTATCTCCCCCATTCTCTTTAGGGTGTTTTGGATTGGGCTGAATGTTACTCCTACTCTGCTGCCCTGGTTGTTCTCTGAGGTTTGGGTTGCTTCTATGTTGGAGTTGGACATTTCGGATTTGAGGTTGTGGTTGCAATTATGCTGACCCTCTTTGTTGTGGCTTCCCCCCGAGTTGTTGTTGATGGGGTCTGTGGCTTTTGTAAAGGCTCTAAAATGGTGGTTATTTAGGGATGCTACTGATTTGTGCTAGGTGTTTTGGACTAGGTTGAATGTCATTCTTACTTCGATGCCCTAGTTGTTTTCTTTGGTTAGGGTTGCTTCTATGATGGAGCTGGATATTTTGATTTTGAGGTCGAGGCTGAAGTTTTGTTGGCCCTCTTTGTTGTGGTTGCCCCCAGGCTGTTGTTGATGGGGTTTGTGGTTCTCTCATGGGCTGAACTATTTCATGTTTATATTCTGATGGTTCAGTGTTCTTGGTCTTTTGTGAAGGCTCTGAAGTGGTGGTTTGTGAGGGATGCTACAAATGGGTGCTAGGTTACTGTGTTGGCTTTCTCTTATGGTCCTATGGAGGTGGACCCCCCTCAGCTATTCTTATTGAGGTGGATAGCTCTCCTATGGAGGTGGAGGTGGAGGGTGTTGTTGTTTTTTGGATGTGGTAGCCTTGATGTTTGTTTCATCCTTCTCTTGGTTTCAGAGCTGGATTCCTGGTTTCTACAGGGGTTGTATTCCCAGGGGTTTGTTGAGCTCTCCATCTCCCCTATTGAGGTGGGGTCTTTGGTTTTTCTCAAGTTTTTGATTAGGGTTCTAATGGTGTCTTACACCATTTTGCTGATTATTTGTCTTGGCTCTGTAGTGTCTTCCATGAGCAAATGGTTTGTTGATACCTGGAAGATGCAAACAAGTTCTTTGTTTATCTTGTAGGGTTTCTAGTCTCGGTTAAAATCAGGTTGTTTTTGGTCCTTAGGCCCTTGCTTGTTTGTTAGTTGTAGCATGTGTAGTCTTGCAAATCTTTAGTGGTTGTTGCGGGGTTGTTGTTAGTCTTTGATGTTTTTTAATTTGCAGCATGTCTTTCTGTGTATTGGGTTCCGGGCCCCTATCAAAAACCGGTTTTTACCCCTAATCAAAACAATCATAGTTAATAAATATTCTCTTTGCTAATAGTGACATTTTTTTTGTTTTTTTCTAATGACCCAAGTCTAATTCCATACCCAAGACACAAATTTGACTATGCAAGTATGACTACTTGTATACATTAGAGAATACTCTATAAGGATAAATTTAATTATAGTTTTACCTTATTATAATATATAAGAGAAGTATATAATTATATTTTAGTTTCATAATCATACAACAAATGAATACCAATTGAAGCCTTCACTTGCTACATAACAATCCTTTCAAAGTATGACCAATAAATATAAATTTTTTGACCATAAGAATCCACTCACTTATTAATGGTCTCTACTAGATATTTAGATAGTCCAACATCAGTGGAAACAAAATATCCTCGTGAATGGTTCTCTTCCCTAGCAATCATGGTGTTTTCATTCTTTCCCTATGGTCCAAGTTTCATCTTGATTCCAATTCACAAATTTGTTAGTGTAAATTTTTCATTTATTTGTATCTAATAGAGGGAGTTTTTAAAGATGATATAGCGTAATTTAAACCTATCATATGATCTATATCAGAAACATATAATTACTTCTAATTCAATAGTTACACAAAATGAATGTTTTTTTCATAGCAACTAAACTCTTACTATGAAATAACCCTTCCAAAGTAAGAACAATCCCTAGAAATTTATTAACTATAAGCATTTACTTGAATCATTAATGATGTGTACTATATAAACAATCATACTAACATCATCGGTGATAGAAATTTCTATTTTATTCTTTAGTGATGATGGGTTTATTCTTTCCTTATGAGCCAAGTTTAATATTATATCCAACTAATAAATTTTACCATACAAGTTTTGTATTTATATGTATCTACTACATAGAGTTTTGTAAGGATAATTTTAGAGTGGTTCGATCCTATCATATGATCTATAATGAGTATAAAATTATATTCTAATTCCATAGTTATGTAACAAATGAATACCATATCCATAATATATGAATTCTTCAATTGATGTGCGAGAATAAATGCAAAGTATAATATTTACATAGACTCCCCGTATTTCATAAATATTTACACAAGTAAAGATTCATACAAACCAAAAAGTGATTCTTGTGAAACGACTAAAGTCTAGTTACTTTTGCAATAAAGTAACCAATTTATAATAGTCACATAGTCTACTCACACAAAGAAATGTTCACAATTCACTACAAAGAACTAAACAATCATCTATTTTATGACATTGAACATGAATAACAATTAAAAGTTACATAACAAAAGATAAACTTGTGCAATGACAATGATTTGTTGTACAATTATGCTTACTTAATTACTTAATTGTTATAAACTTAAGTTTTTTCAAGTGGTTAGGGAGACTTTTGTAATCATTTTAATCTTATGTTTGCCTCAAAAAACTATAATTATAAGCCACTTAATAGTTCCACTATTATTATTGAAGATAATTATCCAAACAAACTCAATTAGTAGGTAATTGGGTGAAAATGGGGGTTCAAAACAGGGTAAATAATGACCACTTTTCTCCTAAAATAAAATAAAAAATATATCTTTGACAAATAATTGAAGATACCCACACTCAAATTTTCAAGCTGTGATATGAACTTGAGATTAATAATACTCAAAATCTCTTTTCTAAATTAATATTTTATTTTATAAAAATGGTGGAGATTAAGAGGGTCAAATAGAGAGTGCATACAAAGTGCTCATATTTTTGTCAAAAAATATAAGATAGCTTTAAGTGTGCTCCCCCTAAATTTTTGACATTTTGAAGTATTTTATAACTCTCTTTAGTGGAAATTTAACTAACATATTGTAGTTTATGCTAAATTATTTTACTAATTTTCAACTGAATATAATATTTATTATTACTTTTTTAATGAATAAGTATCTTTATTATTAATCATAAGTTAGTGTTACACATATGCACAAGGTGGGTGAAAAATTCACACCCTTAGAGTCCATGTAAGGAAAAAACTAGAAAATAAACAAATAAATAGGCTACTACATGGAAAAAGTAAAACCATTAGTCAGAGGAGGAGGAGGGTCCTTGTAATCTAGTTTACCCCATACATCAATGAGGACTGAAGTGTCATCACAAAGATCCTAACCATCATTGCCATCATTATATTTTTTTATTCATTAATTGGTTGAGTGTGATGAGAAAGTGATATAGAAAGAGAGAGGCAAGAGAATTTACCAATGTCATGCTAACCTCTAAGCCTAGAGCTAGGAGCTTGGGGAGAAGCATAATGGTGGTGGATAGGTTGAGATCACCCTTGTTGAGACTAGTCTCTAGATCTTCTCACAAGAGGTTGTGAAGCATGGGAATGAGTGTCTTGTTCCCCACAAGGAAATTAATTATTTCCTTGATGATGCACATGAGGCTAAAAGTGACCTCAATTAGAGGTAGTCATTAGAGGAAATGTAACAATGTTGCATGAGATGTTTCTCTAGTGATTCAAAATAAATCAAATATCTACCAACTCTAGTATAACAATCTTGTCTTACTTCTAGATCTACATAAACACATTCAAATAAATCACTAACTTGGTATAAAATGAGAAATTAGAGTTAATTTTTTATTCTTTTAAAGTGGACACACCCTGAAAAATAGAGAATTAAGATCTTTCCCCCAATTTTGAGAAAACTAATTGAAAATAATTTTAAATGTGTAAAGAATTAGGTGTAAATAGAGAAATTTATTTTATTTTAAATGTGGATGAGTAGATAAAAAAATGACATAAAAAATTAATACATATTTTTTATTAAAAAAATGAAATTATAAAATGTAATTGAAGCTCAAAACCTTAATATAGTTGAATAATATAAATATTAAAGGGTTAGAAAGTTAAGAGAGAGATTGACATTATAGTGGAATTTTTCATAAGAATGTCCTAAAATATGCAAACCAAATAGTGAGAATACTTGAAATTTTCTTATTTTCTTTCTTTTTTTATGTAAAAATGTTTTTAGGAACATTGCATGCACATCCAACCCTTTGGCTCAAAGATCAATGTCAAATACATACCTAAGGGTTTGATTTTTTAAAGAAAAGATAAATAAAACATGCATGTTTTTTCTTGAGATGATAAAACTAGATAAACAACCACCAAAAGATAAAAACAATAAATTATTGGTGTGAATAAGGTATTTTACCTAACTAGTTTTCTAGTAAGTCCTATTCACATGTTAACTTTACTTCCGTCTTACAAATCTTTCTAGAAGTATTAGTTGTCAATTAGATATTATCTTATCTTATCTCATTTCCTTCATATGTCCTATGTCATTTAATATTTTTTTGTTAAGTTGTCTCATGCAATAGGATTAAGACACTTGTCATGATCTTCTCTAATCCTATTTGTCACCTTGACTATATAAGAAAGGCCTCATGTAGCATATTGTATATAGGGATGCACTATCATTGATCCATTATTGCATCAATATCAAGAAAGTTATTCTCTTTCCATAATCTATTGTGGAAGGATATCTTTGTGCTTTGCAAGTGATATTGGACTACGGGAGCTCACTATTATCTCCTTGGAGTTTATTATCAACTCCTACATAGTATCAAAGTACCAAATTTGCAAACTCCTCATATTTGAGGATTATTTGGGTATGATATTTTCTTGGGTGTACTTTGAGACAAAACAAACCTCACCATTGAGTCCAAAAGGCCTAAAAACCTCTAATTTGGTATAAAAAACTTGATATTTTGGCGATAGGAAATTTTGAGGCATTTTTGGGGGGTTTGACTCAAATCTACGACATCTCCATTTGTATAGTTTGTACAATCATACGGATCCTTGTCATACAAATGATCATATAGATGATGATGACACATCTACATTATCATAAAAATATTCACAAGAATATTCACCCACGTTTTTGCTTGCATCACCTATGATACGGTTGCAAATTTTTTAATATCATTTAAAAAAAAATAAAAATCACCTAATATGCTTAAATTTGATTTTTAGACAAACATAAATGGAATGCACCCATCCACCACCACCACTTCTACCATTTCCTACTAGTAGCGCTTGGTCACATGGTGCAATTGCTTGCCAACCCTTAAGGGGTCAATTTTTTTTCCTCTAAAGCTCTACTAGGGGAGTTTTTATGGGAGCCATAACTTTTGACTTGGGTATTAATTTTTGGTGAAAAAGATAGGTCTCATTATCATTTTTTTAGGATAATTATATTTCTATTTGAAGTTAGATCTCTCATTTGGATCTCCAAGCTTATGTAAATTTTTTCTAGTTTATCCAATCTTTGTGATTCTTTTAGTGTTGAAGGTATTGAGGAGATCTTTTGATCTATCTATGCACTTTTTCTATATTCAGCCCCAAGTACATTTTATTTAGTTTTTTCCAATTTCTCACTCTAATTGATTACTTGGACATCCTAACACCTAGAGAGGTCCTAATTTTTTGTGGGGATTCATGTTTATTATTGATCATATTTGGGAGTTTCTAATTATTATTCAAGGTTGTCGTCTTTATAAATTTGATCTATCTTAGTTCATTATGGGTTTTTCATTTCATCCTTCTCTGATCATATTAAAAAAGGGAAGCTATAAAAAATGGAGAGATGGCATCATAAAACATCTTCATTGAATTCATCTATTGCCATGTTTTTTATGGTCTTATTCTCCCTCCAAGTAATTATGGTACAATTTTTTCTTAGAATTACAAAAAAGGATCATATCCTAGGAGTGATTTCTATGTATGTTGATGTTGAAACTTTGAATGTCATTATTCACTTTGAGTGTCCTCGTGATCTATGGACTAAAATTTGGGAGATATACATAGATATTGATACATAACCATTCCTAAATGATCTTGTTTCAAATTTTCTTGTACCTCTTGATGATTCAATAACATACCATATGACTATGATATTACTCATGAGTTTGTTTCTTTGGATAACTTTAAATCTCCATATGAGGATGATGAGGTTTCTTTAGATTCATCTTCTCTTTCAGAGATGGTGGATAATTCTTCACCTTCTTTGATTCCTTGTTCAAAATCATTGATTGATACTTCCATTTATATTCCTTTCAACAAGACCATCATAGTCTTTCATATTAGGCTTTGTAGGATGAGAATTTGATAGGTATACTAGATTTATTTTGTGAAATCTCATATTGAATTTTTTCAAGATACATTTGAGGTGTTATTTCTCTTTCTTTGATGAAATCCATTGTACTCTTATTATCAAAATATCATTCTTTGGATCTTGTTTAACATCAATTACCACTTGATCCTAGTTAGTCACCTTCATCATTGATTGGGAATGTACCTTACTTGATTGTGGTATCATCTTCCATGGACATGGTGACACATGAGTAGATTTCATACATATTCATCATTCTTATTATATATTCCTAACTAAAATGGGAAGGATCCATACATTTTTACTTTTTTTCTTCTCAAGGGAATGAATGTTTTTTAGACATTCAATCATGTTTTGTCTTCAATCACTCACCATTTTTGTCAGAGATTACACATTGTAGAGAGGATACGTAGTATCTATCTTTCTCTCGTATGGGGGATAAATATTGTATATTTGTGATGGATGTAATCCTTTTGGCTCATGATGATTCCTCTATTCACCATTTATTCCATCATTTGTACATGATTGTTTTCTTGGATTCTCTCTTTTAGAGAGGAGTTTTTCCCATTTGGTTTTTCTCCATTACTTCATTTGTGAGAGATATTTTGTAAATGATTACTTAACAAAACCTCATATCTAGGACCCATCCTTGCATTATTTCATCATATTTTCATCATTTAAATTTTTCTACTTCTCCCTAAGTTTCATTTAATGGGGGTGTTAGTGTTATTAAGGTATTTTACCTAACTAGTTCACTAGTAGGTCCTATTCACAAGTTAAGTTTACTTAGGTCCTAGGAATATTTCTAGATGGCTTATTTGTCAATTAGATCTTATCTTATCTTATTTCATTTACTTCTTGTGTCTGGGGTTATTTAATATTTTAATGTTAATTTGTCTCATGTAATAGGATTAAGACATTTGTCATGATATTGTTTAATCCTATCTCTTACCTTTCCTACATAAGAAAGACATCATGTATCATATTCTATATAGATTATGTACTATCATTGATCTATTATTGACCATTATACATTACTGCATCAATATAAAGTAAGGTTTTCTCTTTCTATACTCTCTTGTGGAAGGATATCTTTGTGGTTTTAAAGTGATCCTAGGTTGTGGGATCTCACTATCAACTCCTTGGAGTTCACTATTATCTCCTACATAAATTTGGTTCCAAAAAAAATAAAAAAATCCTATGCTTATGTGCATTTTTAAACCACATATTTATTATTTTTTATTATTTTTAAGGAATTCTAATTATTCTTTGATAAAATCAGCTAGTTTTTATCTTACATTGATATAAAACATTTTAATTACATGTATTTTGTCTAGACTTATTAGAGAGAGAGGGGAAGAGAGTGGGAGAGAGGGAGAGGAAGAGGGAAAGAGTTGAGGATAAAGTTAAAGTGGAGAAGATATATCAAGGAGAGAGAGGGGGAGAGAGAAATAGAGGAAGAGAATAAGAGAGGGGAGAGAAACAAGGAGGAAGAGAGAATTCAAGAGAGAGGGAGAAATTTATCTCCCTCTCTCCACCTCCTTCCCTCTCTCCCCCTCTTCCCCTCTCCCCTCTCTCTATCTCTCTTTGTCTCCCTCTCTCTACACTCTATCTCTCCCCACCCCAAAATCTCTCTCATCCCCTCTCTTTCTATCTATCTCTCCCCATTCTCTCTATCTCTCTCCCTACCCCCTCTCTCCATCTCCCTATTTCCCTCCCTCACCATCTCTCTCCCTCTCCATATTTCTCCCTCTTTCTTTCCCCTTCACTCCCTCTCTCTTTCCCTCTCTCCCCCACTTTCTCTTTCCATCTCTCTCAATAATCTCTCTCCCTTCCTTCCTTTCTCTCTCCTTTCCTCTCTTCCTCTACCTCTCTCCTCTCTCTCTACCCTTCTCTCTCCTTCCCTCCCTCTCTATTCCTAATTATCTTTATCTCTCTTTACCTTTATCTATCTATGTCTCTCCATCTCCACCCTCTCTCTCTCTCTCCATCTATAGAGAGAGTAAGAGGGATATACTCTCACTATTGTTCTCTCCCCTCTATTCTCTCTCTCCCTTCTTTAGAGGTGGGGAAGTGGGGGAGTGAGAGAGAGTGAGGGAGAGGGGTGTGTGTAATTGAGAGAAGAATTTTCTATCTACACCTAAAGGTAGGAATTAGTTCTATCTATAGTAACCTATATTTTTTATTCCAAATTGTTTTCTATGGTGCTAATGAATGTAAAGTTACAAAATACTTTAATTTTGTTGAATATAAGGGTGCTAAGAGATTTTTTTATTGTACACATTTTTCAATTGAATTGGTAGTACTAAAAAATCTTGATGAGGTGCTAGATACTACTAGAGTTGTCATTTAGTTGTCAACATGTCTCGATCCTTTTGGGCTACATGGATCTAACAAAGTCTCTTAAGAGTCCTAAGATAGAAAATGGGTCAAAAGTTTATGCCACTATTCTCATTAAATATGACACCTAAGAACATTTTATATAGACATGTAACTAGGAATTAGGTCCATTTATAGTAGCATATGCTAGTTTTTCTTAACCATAAATCATTTTATTATGATGGCAATAAGCATGGTTATAAAGTGCTTCAATTTCAATCATTGTAAGGTTGCTAAGATCAATATTTTTATTGTGCACCTTTTGACATCAAATTTATGGTAACATGTTAAAGTGTATTGGTAGATGCTACTAGAGGTGTCATATCACTATCCACATTCCCTAATCCTTATAGACTACATGGATTGACAAAGTCCCTTAAGAGCCCTAAGATTAAAAAATGGTTGAAATTTTATATAATTTTTCTTGTAAATCATGAAACATATGAATGTTCCATGTACACCTATAATTGGAATTTAGGTCAATGTATAATGATCTAGTTTTTATTCTTATATTTTTATGGTTTTATCACATTGATAATCAATGCATTGTTGCAAAATGCTTCACTTTCAAACAATGTAACGATGCTATGAGTATTATTTTTTCTTTACTCCTCATGCCACAAAACTAGTTGCTCCAACACATTTAGGTCGGCTAATTAATGCTAGTAGATCTATCATTTCACTACCCATGCATCTCAATCCTTCTAGGCTACATAGATCTGACAAAGTCTCTTAAGAGACCTATGATAAAAAAAAATGTTCAAACATTGACATGACTATTATCCAAAACCATGACACCTAGAAATATTGTAGCCACACCTATAGCTAGATGTTGTGTCTATCTAGAATAAACTATCTCAATTTTTCTCAACTCTTTACAATTTTCTTGTACTGGACATAAATGCAATGTTTAACACTTCAATTTTATTTAGTGTAAGGGTGTTGTTGTCACAAAAGGATTGCGCCCTTTAGCTAAGTGTGAAACTCAACAATTCTGTGCAACATGGGATCAAACTCAGGTTGTGGGTGACCTATTGTGAGAAGGAACCTCCATATTATGGGTTGGTTCCCCTTTAGATCTCATAGAAACTAATAAATTTTGTTGGAAAAAGGAAGAAGGATAGCTAATAAAAGGAAAAGCTAATTCTAGGAGGTGATGCACCATTAATGGATGAGAGTGTAAATTTCTGCACTAACTGACAATTTGCTTCAAAAAAGAGGTTAACCTATTCACAACTTGATTCAGGACATGAAGTACATGAATATTTCATATGGAGGTAGTTGACCCTAGCGTTTTATGGAGGAAAGCAAAGTTTCACAACTACAAACTACTAAAAAACATATGAACACAACATATAACCTGCACTAATCATGAAATAACTTGTTCAATCATTGCAAAGATGGACAAGAATCAAAGGATTTACTTGATTAAATCACAATAATTTCTTTACAATCATACAATAACAATGAGAAATAAGAATAAAACTAGAAGGAAATTCTAGGTACTTTATTGAATCATAAAGGAATATTGTACAAAGAGCATTGAGAAATGATTTCAAACAAGTAAAAGTGAGTTACAATACCATATCTTGCTTGTGTGCAACAAGCAAGAAGAAAATAACTTTTAGAATTAGGTCTAGACCTTTGAATATAAAGAGAAAAACAAGAGAAAGAAGGTTGGAAGGTGATCCTCAGTGAATTGGAAGAGCCTCCTTGTTGAACTCCTTGTCCCTTTCTTGTTGAAGAAGTTGATCTCCTTGATTTGTGCATGTGAAAGATGCTTCTTTGGTCGTGTAAAATTGAAAAGCATGCAAAAAAGGGGTTGAAAGTGCTCCAAATTGACTGATTTTGCATGTAGAACTCTCCTTGAGTGATGGTCAAACCATGTGGGGTTTAAAAATTGTTGTAGGACTATCCTTTGAGCCTTAAAATCCTCCTAAAAAGGTGGATCTGTCCTTTGCTCACCCATCTCCTTCTATTTTGACAATTGAACTTGACTAATAACTGCTCTTCCTCCCTAGAAACAGGGGTAGGAGTGATTGAAAGTCCTCACTTAGAACTAGAAGACCTTTGATTTCCCTTGATTGATGTTCTTTTGATGGTTGTCAAAGGGAACTTATTATATGCTACCACTAATTGTGATTCCTTATTGAGTGCAACACATGCTTTTGAAATGGTTTCCCTCAAACATAGTAGACAAGAGTCACCATATGACTTTCCTTAAAACTTCATGACTGAGTTACCATACTATCCATAGTTTTGACCATGTAGTTTGGTAGAATCAAAGTCACTCACCTTCAAACTCTATCTAAATGCTCATTCTTTACCTAAAGAATGCATGAAGTGTTATCACCATTGAATGGTTTCCTTTTATGCCACTGTCAAAGTATTAAATTCTTGATGTTTATTTCTTCATATCCCCTTTCAATAGAACACAACCTTATGATGAATTGTGCCTTGACTAACTTTGACATTAGTGTATCTGAGGTTTGTCACTGTGACCTGAGAACTGCCATTGTGGTTAACTTAGAATACCAAGAGAAAAATTTCACCAGTTGATGGCCCAATATTGTCATGTAGCCTCTTCAAATTTCAAGGTATGAGTGCTACCCAGGGTGACTGTATTTTATCTTCTATGTTGTGAACATAGGCTGTTATTGATTTAAAAGCTTGAGATTGTCCTCTTTGAATTTCACAATGGATTTTCTTATGGTAACAATCCTTTAATCTTGCTTGAAATCATGAAAACCCTACCTTGATTATGATCTTGTTGTCCTTATTTGAAACTTGTCTATGTTATTTTTCATCTTTGTTTTTGATGCTTAAAGACTCAAGAATATCTAGGGCTTGACTGTCATGAAAACTCTAAGGGTCTTCCCTTGGTGAATGTTCCTTCCTCAATGCAAAAGTACTGTCATACTCACAGTAATTTTAGATGGAGGATAGTCATAATTTACTTATTCTTCACATAACAAAACCAATGTGTCTTGTTGACTCCTGCATAAAAGATAACTATCCTTCACATTTGATATGACTGTATATTGTCAAGTGATTGTGATGCTTTAATGAATGGTAATAGACTGTCCTATTATGATATGGAGATGGTTGTCATTTGAGTTTTCATTAAACCTTTGCATGAAGCTTCATTTTTTTCTCTTTGAAGGACTACCTTCCAATGCCTCCCTAAGCCACCATGATTTTGATTGCCATAATGGAAATTCTGCTCTCATTGTCTATACATTGCATAGTCTTCAAATATTTTCCATCAAGACAAAGCTATTGAAATTCAATGGATTTAGCTCTACTTTGTTGTCATTGTCCTCAATTTTTTTTTATAATGAATTTGACAGTCATATCAAATTACTATACCTCCAATACTTTTGACCTCCTTGTACCTATTACATGATTGCCACCTTATGTTGTTCATCATGATTTTACAATTGGCTTGACTGTCTAGAGGAAACTCTATTGATACAATCACTTAATTTTTTTCTTTCCTCATGATCAACTGTAATGAGTACTCACCTATGTCTTGAGATATGTTGACTGTCCTTGCCTCATAAATTTTTCTCCCTGATAAAGTGTCATGCCCTTTGATCTCTCTCCATCAATCAATGAATGAGACTGTCTTTGAATGTATCATTGTAATGAGGCAATGACTATCCTTTCTTTTGTATACATTCAAGATTTTCTTCATAGGGTTCACATCAAAGTGTCTCCCAAAAAAAACATGGAAAACCTTCCTCAAACTCATGCAAAAAGAAAAACTACGTAGGAAACCCTCTTCTACGAAGGAAAAACCTAGTCCATACAACCTAAAAGGGAGATCCATAGGCAAAATAAAGGCATTAATGAGATTTTCACACCTAGAAAAGAGAAGCAAACTCGATAAATCTCCAGAAATGATTGCATTCACGTGTTCATCCCTTCATTCATGCCCAAAAATCATTCACAATCATCTATTAATTGCATTGGAAACCATGAAAGAGCAGCTTGTTGCTAGTAAACTAGGGTTTCCTTCTTCACAAGTGCAATCTACTTGTTTTTGGCGTGGAGTCTGCTTCTTTCATGTGAAACCTTCTCTCTTTTTTCCTCCAATATTTCATTTTCAATAATTTTCAATGTGAGGAAAACTAAATGAGATAAAATTTGACTTAATGAAAGAAACTCAAAAGGTAAATAATCTCCTTTAATCAACCTTTTACTTGGTCATGCAAGGCTTTTTGTACCCTTTTCACAATAAAATGTGAAAATTAAATCCTTTTAAATAAATGAATGCTTTTTTTTTCTAAAGCTAGGAGGCAAAATTAAAATATCCCCTTTAGATTTTTAGACTAATTTAGTCTAGGAGGAAAAATTAGCTTACATTTTTGGTGATCTGTTAGGGGTGTTTGCCTGCTAAACATGAGGGACTAGTAGCCTACAAGAAGAACCAGTAGCCTACAAGCATCCATTGGGCATAGGAGTCACAGGTGACTGAAAACAACTCAGAACAACTCAGTAACCAACTGTTAGAAACATTGAACAACAACCTACAACCTTCTAACTAGGCTGCAAAATCTGTGCATCAACACTTAGAGAAAGGAAACTAAACAGAAAGATGTGCCAAGCACTTATTAGCTAAAAGGAAAACTATCCTAACCTACTCCAACTAGCAATGGTGATGCTCAAACGAACCCATTAATTGGATTTGAGAAACAAATCTCATTCCTAACTAAGAGAGGATGACTTGCATGCTCATCAACTGCTGATAAAAGAGAACCAACAAGTGCATATCCAATAAGACAATGCAAAACTCCTTGAAGAACAAAAACAAACTCACATACCCTTTCGATCTGATCATGCACACTATTGATTTGGGGTGGATAAGTAAGTTGGACTTGTTGTCCTTAACTTGGGATCTCTTTTGTTGGTGCAAGGATAACACTTGTTATCTTTTTTGGCTTTTTCATGACCAAATCTTTGATTGGAAATCCTCTTGAAAGGATGAACTTTCTGCTCATACTGTTGGTTTCTTGCTTAGGATCTGTTGTCCTATTGTCACTTGCAATTTCAACCTAATTTGAAAGAGTTAGCTCACATGAATGAAATGAAGGAATTCTTGCCTCTTTGACCTAAATAGGATGATCACATACTGTTGGCTCATATGAAACTAGCTTATCATCAATGTTAGAACTAAAAACTTCTATGATTCCTGAAAACATGTTCTCATCTAACTTATAATCTTGAACTGAATCCATATGAGTTTTATCATTTTGTTGTTCAATACTAGGCATAGATGTTAGTATGCATGTGGTATCTTCATTTTCATCCACAAATTTAGGAATTTCATCAAACAAGTTAGAAAAATCCTAAGATTCGATTTCTATTTCCTTCACAAAAACATATTCAACCTGATCTTGTTTTCCATCTAAGTTTGAAACAAAGGACTCAAGATCATTCCAAAACAAGGCTTCTTCATAATCTTCATTACTTTGTGATGTAGGAGGACTGCTTTTAACCCCTTGATAGCCCTCTTGAAGGATGAAATCATCAAGATCCTTAAAATATTCCTCTTGTTCTAGTTGTTCATGTTCATCATTTTCTTGCAATAAATCTTATCCACCCATTTGGGCTTCACAAACAGGTACATTAGCAGTTGATAAACCCTCATCTATCTTAGAAAACTCAAATTTTGGCTCATCAATCCAACGCCTTTGATAAACAATAGGACCTCCTAGAAAAAGATGAATAATACTTGGATAGGAAAGTTGAATTTTGGGAGTTTCCTGAGGTGTAAGGAATTGTTCAAAGGGTTGTGCTTGAGAAATAATGGACTGATTTGAATGATTTTGTTCATTCATGGGCTCCTGTGGGGGTTGATCTTTAACATTGGCATGGATATTACCCCTAAAACTTGGAATCTCAAATCTAGAAGACTTACTTGGAGATTGAATAGAATCACTTAGCTTGAAACTTGGAATTGAAACCTTGGGAATCTCTTCCTCTGTTGGCTGATCTATTGAAGTAGAGGGAAATTGATTGAAGCAAGGAATGGAAAGAGTCGATTAAGCCTCCAACCCTGAGCTTGGGCAAGCAAAAACTATATATTTTCCTCTACTTCTATTTTTTATCTTACAAGATATTCTTCATACTGTCTTCTTTGCACCTCTAACTCCTGCTCTTGAAGATAGGCCTGATAAGCCAACTCTTCCTATTGTGGATCAAACTCTTGTTGTTCCTGAATGCCATCCAACCTTTTTGTGAAATAAAGCAATATGTTCTTGATGTTAGCCATCTCTTTTTCATTTTGAAGTTGTTTGAGCATATAATATTGTTGGTTTGACAAAACAGGGGCTACTTGAGGTTGATTAAAAATATAAGAAGGATGCCATAAAGGTTGAGCAAGGGTGGGTGAGTGGTAAGAATATTGAACCTGTTGGGTATTTGCTTGTATTGCATTGGAATTTGGAATATAACTAGCTTGGTATGACTGATAGGAAAGTATAGGAACAACATTTTCATGATATGGGATTGGAAAAACATATTGTTCTTGAAAACTTGACATTATTTTTCATTCAATAAGCCTGAAAATTAATGATAAATCATATCTTCTGCTAAAACTTTGAAACATACCAACACCTAGACTGCTAAAACTAGTGGATCTAGATTTGGAGTCGCTAGATGTGTTTGAAGAAGTTTCCTCCAAAGGCATGAATTTTTTGATGTACACACCAAAAACCAGCAAATGGTAGGAATGCTTTGAACTAGGAGAGTTCAAAGGGTCCCACCGGGCGTGCCAAAAACTATTGTCATGAAGGATCGCGCCCTTTAACTAAGTGTGAAACTCAGCAATCCTATGAAACATGGGATTGAACTCAGGTTGTGGGTGACCTATTATGAGAATGAACCTCAGGATTATGGGTTGGTTCCCCTTTAGATCTCCTAGAAACTAATAAATTTTGTTGGAAAAGGGAAGAAGGATAACTAATGAAAGGAAAAGCTAATTCCAGGAGGTAATACACAATTAATGGATGAGAGTTTAAACTGCTGCACTAACAAAATTTTCTTCAAAAAAGAGGTTAACCTATTCACAACTTGATTTAGGACATGAAGTACATGAATATTTCATATGGAGGTAGTTGACCCTAGCATTTGTATGAAGGAAAGAAAAGTTTCACAAATACAAACTACTGAAAAACATCTGAACACAACATATAACCTACACTAATCATGAAATAACTTGTTCAATCATTGCAAAGATGGACAAGAATCAAAGGATTTACTTGATTAAATCACAGTAATTGCTTTACAATCATGCAATAACAATGAGAACTAAGAATAAAACTAGAAGGAACTATTATACTTTATTGAATCGTAAAGAAATTTTGTACAAAGAGCATTGAGAAATGCTTTCAAATAGATAAAAATGAGTTACAATACCATATCTTGCTTTTGTGCAACAAACAAGAAGAAAATAACTTTTAGAACCAAGTCTAGGCCTTTGAATATAAAGAGAAAAACAAGATAAAGAAGGATGGAAGGTGATCCTTAGTGAAGTGGAAGATTCTCCTTGTCGAACTCCTTGTCCCTTTCTTGTTGATGAAGTTGATCTCCTTGATTTGTGCATGTGAAAGATGCTTCTTTGGTCGTGTAAGATTGAAAATCATGCAAAAAAGGGGTTGAAAGTGCTCCAAACTGACTGATTCTGCATGTAGAACTCTCCTTGAGTGATGGTCAAACCATGTGGGGTTTCAAAATTGTTGTAGGACTATCCTTTGAGCCTTAAAATCCTCCTAAAAAGGTGGATCTGTCCTTTGCTCACCCATCTCCTTCTATTTTGACAATTGAACTTGACTGATAACTGCTCTTCCTCCCTAGAAACAGGGGTAGGAGTGATTGAAAGTCCTCACTTAGAACTAGAAGACCTTTGATTTCCCTTGATTGATGTTCTTTTGATGGTTGTCAAAGGGAACTTATTATATGCTACCACTAATTGTGATTCCTTATTGAGTGCAACACATGCTTTTGAAATGGTTTCCCTTAGACATAGTAGACAAGAGTCACCATATGACTTTCCTTAAAACTTCATGACTAAGTTACCATACTATCCATAGTTTTGACCATGCAGTTTGGTAGAATCAAAGTCACTCACCTTCAAACTCTGTCTAAATGCTCATTCTTTACCTAAAGAATGCATGAAGTGTTATCACCATTGAATGGTTTCCTTTTATGCCACTGTCAAAGTATTAAATGCTTGATGTTTATTTCTTCATATCCCCTTTCAATAGAACACAACCTTATGATGAATTGTGCCTTGACAAACTTTGACATTAGTGTATCTGAGGTTTGTCACTGTGACCTGAGAACTTCCATTGTGGTTAACTTGGAATACCAAGAGAAAAATTTCACCAGTTGATGGCCCAATATTGTCATGTAGCCTCTTCAAATTTCAAGGTATGAGTGCTACCTAGGGTGACTGTCCTTTATCTTCTCTGTCATGAACATAGATTTTTATTGATTTAAAAGCCTAAGATTGTCCTCTTTGAATGTCATAATGGATTTTCTTATGGTAACAGTCCTTTGATATTTCTTTAATCATGAAAACCCTACCTTGATTTTGATCTTGCTATCCTTATTTGAAACTGGACTATGTTATTTGTCATCTTTGTCATAAATTCTTAAAGACTCAAGACTATCTAGGGCTTGACTATCATGAAAACCCTAAGGGTCTACCCTTGGTGAATGTCCCTTCCTCAATGCAAAAATATTGCCATACTTAGTCATTTTAGATTGAGGATAGTCATTATTTACTTATTCTTCACATACCAAAACCAATGTGTCTTGTTGACTACTACATAAAAGATAACTATCCTTCACATTTGATATGATTGTATATTTTCAAGTGACTGTGATGCTTTAATGAATGGTAATAGACTGCCCCTCTATTATGATATGGAGATGGTTGTCCTTTGAGATGTCATTAAACCTTTGCATGAATCTTAATTTGTTTCTCTTTGAATGACTACCTTCCAATGCCTCCCTAAGCCACCATGATTTTGACTACCATAATGGAAAGTCTTCTCTCATTTTCTATACATTGCATAGTATTCAAACATTTTCCATCAAGACAAAGCTATTGAAATTCAATGGATTTAGCTCTACTTTGTTGTCATTCTCCTCATTTTATTTTTGATAATGACTTTGACAGTCATATCAAATGACTGTACCTCCAATACTTTTGACCTCCTTGTACCTATTACATGGCCATCACCTTATGGTGTTCATCATGATTTTATAATTGGCTTGACTGTCTAGAGGAAACTTTGTTGATATAGTCACTTAATTATGTTCTTTCCTCATGCTCAACTTTAATGAGTACTCACCTATGTCTTGAGCTATGTTGACTATCCTCACCTCATGAATTTTGATCCCTCATAAAGTGTCATTCTCTTTGATCTCTCTGCATCAATGAATGAATGAGACTTTCTTTGAATGTATCATTTGTTGCAAGTATGAGTTAGTATGGTGGTGTTGTCATTAATATTGCCATTGATGTCAACACATTATAGGATGTTGCAGAGAAAGGAATCAAGTGATTGTAGGTTGTGCATGTATAGTTGAGATAATATAGAGATGTTGTGAGTACATGGAGCTATCTTTATGGTGTTGTAGGTGTACCGATATGATGAGTTGCCTAGTGCTTTTGAGGAATAGTGAAGTCAGAGTTGTGTCTATGTTCAAAATGTGCTCCAGTTTGTGCTCTACATTTATTTTGTGTTGATCCTATGCTTGTGCAGATCTGAAGTGTTTTTTATGGGAATATGTTGGTGATACATCCTAGTTTGTAGCTTCTGGTTTGATAAAAAGTAAAAGTTGTGTTCACCAGTGTGTGACCTGTTTGGAAAAGTTGTTTGTCTATGGACTAGATGAAATTTTTTTGCTCTGCAATCCTTAGTTGGTTTGTTTCAGGTCTTGTGGATCTAGTAGAAGGCTTGAAATTGGGTTATTTGTATCCTCCCAAAGGTTTTTTTGGTTTGATGCTTTGGAAGATGAGTTTCAGAATTGTTGTGTGTGTTTGTGTAGTCCAGATGGACTGGTGAAAAGTATTCTATGTACGAAGATTGTTGCATTTGTTGCAAATGGATCTAAAGGCATCTGAGATGTGTTCTAGTATATGGTAAAGAATGTTATGTGGTCTGCATGTTATCTTCTTGTTATGGAAGCATTTACTTCAAATTTTATTGGTGTTTTCATTAGGTTTGGCCAACCTGGTGTCTACACGTCATGCAAATGATAAGTATCAATTGAGGAATCATGCGATTGATTCAAGACATTGTTTTGGGTCTTGGTTTGGCCAACCTGGTGTCTGCACGTCATGCAAAGGATAAGTATCAATTGAGGAAGCATGTGATTGATTCAAGACATTTTTTTGGGTCTTGGTTAAGTGTTGGTTTGGTCCGCTCTCATTCTCTTCCATCGCAGGAATGCTGAGTTGTCGACCTAATTTGAATTTGTAAAATGAAGTGTGTGTAGCTAACCTTGGAGAAAGTTTCTAAGGTTGAAGAAGATGGTATACATACAATTTGAGATATTATGGATTGAGGTATCAAGAATGCCACAAGTGTGAGAAGCAAGAGTGTGCGAAAGTGAATTGAGGCAACAATACTTTAATGTGTCAGATTCCTAAAAGTAGTGAGTTGATGGTGTCTGCAATCTTTTGATCAAGGCTGCAGATGTGTGTAATCTTTTGTGGTGGATTTTTCTGTTATCTATTGTATTTGTAGGCAGTGAGCCTCCCTTCTGGATAGTGAGTCCTATCTATAGGCAGTGAGCCTTGAATCCAGACAGTGATTCCTTTTGGGCAGTGAGCCCTCTGGTAGTGAGCCTCTTTGTAATCTATTTTGGAATTAATTTATATTGTGAGTTAATCCTCACTGTGGTTTTTTCCCCTTATTAGGTTTTCCACGTAAATATGGTGTCTCTTGTGTTGATATTGCTTTCTGTTATTTTCATTTCATGTTCATATTTAGTAACAAAATAAAGTGAATGTGAAATCGATAATTGTTTGAGTTTTTTGTTTGAGATTGGTGACAACTGATTCACCCCCCCTCTTAGTTGTCTTTCACCTTTCAACAATTGGTATAAGATCTTTGGTTCCTTGGAGAAGAACTTAACCGCTTGAGGTAGATCCCATGGTGCACAAATTAACAATCCCTATGTTTGATGGATCTGACTATAGTGACTGGAAAGTGCAGATGATAGGTTACTTGATCTTTCTTGGTTACAAGGATTGGAAAGTTGTTGAGACAAAATATGTTGCACTGACAAGTGGTCCTTCTTCTGTAGATGAGATTTCTATCTATGAGGAAAATTAAAAAGCAAGGTATGCAATCTATAGTGCCTAATCTAAGAATGAGCGAACAAAAGTTATTTCTTTGGGCACTACTTATGAAGTTTGGAAAAAGTTGGAAGATATCTATGAAGGAAATGATAGAGTGAAATTGTCAAAGAAGCTAACTAAGCGCAGATATGAGAACTTGAAAATGGAAGAAGGTAAAGATATTGCAAGCTATTTTCAGAGTGTTGATATTGTAGTGAATGAAGTGAAGAATGAAGGTGGTACCCTAGCTGATGAAGATGTAATGGAGAATATTTTGATGACTCTACCAAAGAGTTATAAGTTTCAGCCATTGAGGAAGTGTATGATCCTAAGAAGTTTACTAAAGAACAACTATTTGGCACCTTGATTGTATTTGAGATGAGGAAGTTTGGAAAAGAAAAAGAGAAAACATAATCTTCTTTCAAAGCTACAAAAACATAAGATGATCCGGATAGTGATGGTTTAGAGGAGTTGGAAGCAAACTTTACAAGGAAGTTGAAGAAAGGTACCGATAAGTACAAAGGTATGTTACCTTTTAAATGTTTTAGTTGTGGAAATAAAGGTCACTATGCTTCGAGATGTCCAAATAGAGTTGTAGACAAGAAGAACAAAGACAATAAAGACAAAAAGGATAAGAAGTTCAAGAGATTGTACTATGTTAGAGAAGATGCTGGAATTTCTGATGATGAATCTGATTTTGAGGGAGATAATGATGAATTCTTGTTTCTAGCCTTAGAGAATAAATCAGTTTCTACTAACTCTGGAAAATTTGCAAGGGAAAGTAGTCCGGAGAATAAGAAGGATTAGATGGAAGGTACTATGGTTACTACATTTCATGCTAGACAAGATGAAGACTATTGGGTGATTGACAATTGCTGCTCAAATCACATGATCGGAGACAAAAGTAAGTTCACCAAACTTGAAAAGTATGATGGTGGATTAGTCATGTTTGGAGATGATTATGGAGCAAATATTTTTGGGAAAGGAACAATTAGTTTTGATGGAAAACACAGTACTAATGATGTCTATTATGTTCGTTACTAGATTTTCACCTATGGCTCAATCAAGAAGAGCCTGTTGATATTTAAAAGAAAATGGTACATATTTTAATTTCCCTTACATTGCATTCATATGTATAAATGAAATAACTTAAAAGAGAAATTTAAATCATTGCATTTATACAATTGCATGAAACATAAGAAAGATTTTTGAAAATCTCTTCTGAAAAGTTATTTTATTGAATAAACTCACACAAGCCATGAGTTTAAATTTTTCTTGCTTATTCAATGCAAATCAAAATAAACATATACATGAATAAGTAAATGAAGAAAAATAATGTGTATGTAGAGAGGGTAACCGGTCATTGCCTGAGAATGACTGGTTCTATTATATCTTCTTGTTTGGCTGTTGCCCGAGTTGTCTTGGTCTTCCTAGCTCCTTGATACGCCTGTTTCCTGCATTAGTCAAAGCAATGTGTTAGAGCAATGCTCTAAGCAATGAAAGGTTACACACCATACATGATCATTTACCTATTCATGTATAAATTGATCTTAATCTACATTAAACAAACATTCATATCCTGGATGTACCAGAGAAAACATTGAAGCCATCAAATACACTTGAAATACACTTTTTTTTTCTAGATTGTTTGCTTCATGTGCAGCTACAGATGTAATCATGTCTTAATTCAAAATGAGTGGTGGAAATTTGGCTCCCACGAGGGTTGAGCTCAGCTCATATAAAGCAATTTTCAGTAAAGATTACATTGTTCATTGACAATAAGAAAAAATTCAAAGATTCATCAAGAGAGCAACACTGTCTTTGAGTATGATGCATAATTTAAACCACTATATCACAAAAAGTAATGCATAATATAGGCAGATCAATGTTTTGGTAATCCACCCAATGACACTATGGAAGTATGGAAGCAACATAATTTCAACATATGGTTCAATATAAAAAGGAAACTCGGTAAAAGTCACAGTGAATATCAGACATCTAATTATAAACATGCAACAAAAAAATGAAATGCATTCTTATTCTGAACAAGAAAGAGAACCTGTCATTCATGACAAGGTCGAGTGACATATAGATAATGTATGCATTTTTTAAAACAAGGAATCATTTAGGTGAAGAAATCAAATGCCAACTTATGATCACAGTCAGAGACCAAATGATATTATTTGGTCATAGTCCTAAAGCTCAAGGTGGGAGCCCAGTCATTTAACAATAGCACAGTGATGATTGTTCCATGAACAATGGGGGTCCTTTGAAGCACATACAATAATAGGAATACACACTGAGAATAAAGCATAAAAGATAGTGCTAAAGAAGACCTTATGAAAGGAAAAAGCAGTAATGTTATAATGCATCAAAGACAAAGATTGTTATGATAACATTTAAGAAATAAGACACAACAGGATTCAAGTGGCCCAAGTGTTGTCGAGGCATTCCAGTGCTTCAAATTAATAATCAGATATTAAGACCAACTTTTCACGAAGAATAAGGAGCAGTATCATGCTATAGTGTATGCTTGCCAATGATTCAAAGCAGTACTCATTTATGCACTAAAGGGTAGTATTTTGCATCATATCCCAAGGTATGAACTTTATGTGCTTAAAGTCTAAATGACAACACAAAGACTGTAGTTGAATGAAAAATACAAAAGCTTTCTAAATAAAGTGAGTGCAACAATCATGATTAAATGAGTGTTCAATTTTATTTTTTTGAGCCAGATTCAGATCATGAATGAAGCGGTGATAGATAGCCCTCATGAATAGTTATAATGATAGTTATTTAGGGCTGGTTATGAAAACATGAATGATAATATTTTTTAGAAGAGGTTTCAGGAAGGGTTTCCAGGCAAGAGAGACAAACATTGTGACTATTACAGCCATGACATAGTGTTGAAGGAAAATGCATAAAGGAAGAAAAAAAATCATTATTTCTTTTAGCCATTCAAGAAAAATATTAGGGCCAAGCATAGAGATGGGGTTTTTTCCCTCTTTTTCTCAGAAGGCACCTACAAGAAAGGTATGGCCGCGACTATTGATAACCAGTCTACTTTTTTTTCTTTGCAAATAGGGAAAATAAATATGCATGGAAATTGCTTGAGTTTTTGTGAAAACAAATGCATGGAAATGTAGAACCATAGCAATTTCAGAGAGGAAATCTACAAGAGAAGTTTGAAGGTTGAGCACTAATTATATAGTGAAATATAAACTTTAACAGGAATATGCGGGTCCCAAACTTAGAATGTTCATTTAAATCAATTTTCTTCTCAAGTCTCTGCAATAAAGTTTTACATGGAGGCCCGTGAAGATCAAAGAATAGTGGAAACCAAGTGGTGTTTCCATATTTTCATAAGAGAGGCTATAAAACCCATGACCACGGGTTTTGAGAAAACCCCACAAAATGAAAATGTTACCAAATCAAGAGGCATGAGTATGGCAAGGCTACGACATAGGTAAAGATACACAAAATACACCATATGTCTTTCAATAGAAAATCACAACAGGCTGTGGTTTAAAATCCATCATTTTATTCATATAACACATACAACTTTCAGATTGAAATGACAGAAGCCGAGCAAAAGAGAATTGAACAACAAAGACGGACATAGAGAGGAAATGAAAAGAATGAAACATAAGGTTGTTGCTTGTCATGCAACAAAAAGATAAAATAACTTACCCTTTTATATTGCTAAGAAGAAATGCAAACCCACGGCCTTTGTAGATCAGAAAGTTTGTAAAAGCTTTCAAAATACACTCAGATCTTTCATATGGCGGCGGTCGAGCTTCAGTCTAAAGCTTCTTGCAAAATGAATGACAATGCTTTTACTATTTTATTTTTAGGGTTTGTAACCCTATTTTGACCGATGGAAGGATTGACATTTTATGTCATTGTTTTACACAATGAAACAAATCATCTAATACTTGACCTCGTGGCCAAGGAAAAGGGGTTTTTTGCCTTAGGCTAATATGTTGCCTTCTTTTCCTTCAATCTTTGAAGATGTCAATGCAACCTCAATGATTGTACGTACCTTGAGATATCTTTTGTATTTTTGCATGTTCATCCAATGTAAAGCAATTGACTATAAGGTGTAAGTATAAACCTTATTTAGTCTTTTTGTTACTCTTTAATGTAAATATGGATGACTTGGTCCAAAGATATGCTTTGAGTTATCTCATTTGAGAGCATATAGGGAAGTTGAGTTTTGTTTCCAAACATGAGGAGGAAATTTAGGGGTGATTCATCACCTTCTTGAAAGAATATAGGTTTTTTGACTCCATTTGAGCATTTTTAGAGATGGTTATGGTTTGATCAAGTCATGCTTGACTTTTTCAACCATTTTAAGCTCATTTGTTGAAGATCTAATGGCTATATTTTTGGATTTTTGAAGCCATCCGACCCAAGAAGCTTCCAGTTCCTATTTTAATGCAACTATTTGAAGCTTGCTTACTTAGTCATTTTTTGACTCATTTTGGAAGGCAGTTCTTCTTATGCAATTTCTAAAGAAAGAGACTTTTGCAGTCCTTGAATAGTTTGAGCATGTTTTGTAACTCAACATTTTGAGCATGTATATCAGTGAAGGCCTTGGAAATCAATGAAATGCAGTATTTTACCTTCTCACACTTTGTTTTATTGTGTTCCTTATTGATTGATTGAATTACTAGTGAAATCTTATTCTATTCCTTGTAATTTTGTCTCAAATATAGCACCTTTTGCAGAGATATATGTTATTGCAAGTTATAATTAGTGTTATAAGTGCCATCCCTTTTAGTTGTGAGATTTATATTTCCCTCTAAGAGCTCTAGCGTTCAAACCTATTTATAAATTACTGATGGAATGATATATAAAAGTGAGCTGTGTAATCCAGATTCAGTCATTGTTAGAATTGTGCATATAAACTGAGTATGCAGACTCTAGGAAAGTTAGGTGTATCGCCATAGAATGATTTTTTATTAGTTTTTCATTTAATTTTATCCTTCTCCCTTTTCCTTACAATCATTAGATTAGGTGATACCAAGAGGAAGTCGTCCTTCTTCGGAGGTTGACCTCTCTTCATAAGTACCTCACAGCATTAAAGGTCATCCCATGTTTTCTCTGAAAAGCTAAGTCCTGCAACTTAATTTGTCAAATCTTGCAGCTTAGCTAGGGTGCAATTTCAGTAGTTAACAATGTTAAGGGCTTAAGGCATAATCTTTTGAGTGTTGGAAAAATGTGTAGCAAAGGATTTAAGCTTGTGTTCTAGGATAATACTTGTGAGACCAGAAAACGGTTTGGAACTGCGGTTGTTGTAGGAAGAAGAACTTATGGAAACATTTATCAGCTTAAGGGAATTGATGGTCAGTGCCTTGTATCTCAAGTTAATGAAAGTTGGCTATGACACTGGAGGATGGGACATGTAAACTTTGATAATCTAATCAGGATCAGTTCAAGAGAGGTTGTTCGGGATCTACCTAAAATCACAAAGCCTACCAATACTCTTTGCAAAATTTGTTAGTTGGGAAAACAAACAAGATGCAGTTTTAAAGGAAAAGATCAATCAACTACCAGAATGCTAGAGTTGGTTCATGCAGACCTCTATGGTCCCACAAGAATAGGAAGTCTTAATGGTGGCAGGTATTTCATGCTTCTAATTGATGATTATTCTAGAATGACATGGGTTACATTTCTTAGGGAGAAATCTCAAGCTCTGGATAGATTTAAAGTGTTGAAGGCTAGGGTAGAGAATGAAGTGAACCTAAGAATCAAATGTTTAAGGTCTGATAGAGGTGGAGAATTTACTTCTTGTGAGTTTAATGCATTTTGTGAAGAGCATGGTAGAAAGAGACATTTTTTTTGCTCCTAGAACTCCTCAGCATAATGGAGTTGTTGAGAGAAAGAATCAAACTATTCAAGAAGCTGCAAGGACTGTGATGAAAGAAGCAAATGTACCTGATGTATACTAGAGAGAGGAAATCCACACTATTGTTTATATTCTTAACAGAGTCCAGATCAAAGGTAACAACACAAATACCGCATATGGGTTGTGGACTGGTAAGATTCCTACTGTTAAGTACTTTAAGGTGTTTGGAAGAAAATGTTACATTAAAAGGGATGATGATAACCTTGCAAAGTTTGATGCTAGATGTGATGAAGGTATTTTCCTTGGATATTCAACTAGTAGAAAATCTTATAGATGCTTCAATAAAAGATTGAGGAAGATTGTTGAGAGTGAAAATGTGAAAGTTGATGAAGATATGCACAGACTAGTTGAAATAAGTGAAGTTGAACCAGATGAGCTTATTTGGAGACCAATAAAAGAAGAGGATAAGGAAGAGGAAGAACAGATTGAAGAACAAGATGAAGCTCCAGAACCTGCTCCTAAGACCCCAAAGTATGTACAAAAAAATCATCTGGAAGAACAGATAATTGGAGAGAAGAGTGAAGGTGTAAAGACAAGAAGCAAAGTGGTAGCAGCTAAGGTAAATATGTGTTTACTTTCAAAAATAGAACCTAAGACAGTATGTGAAGCATGCAAAGATGAAAGTTTGGTTAGAGCAATGAAAAAGGAATTGCAGTAGATAAACAAGAATTAGACATGGGAACTGGTTCCTAGACCTATAAACAAGAATGTAATTGGTTCAAAGTGGGCGTTTAAGAATAATTTGAATGAGAATGGTGAATTTGTGAGAAACAAAGAAAGGCTTGTATGCAAAGGTTATTCACAAGTTGAAGGAATAGACTTTGAGGAGACATTTTCCCCAATGGAAAGAATGGAGGCCATTTAGATGTTTTTGGCATTTCTGCTCACAAAGATTTCAAGGTATATCAAATGGATGTGAAGTCTGCATTCCTAAATGGAGAATTGGAAGAAGAGGTGTATATGGAACAACCAGAGGGATTTCAGTTATTAGATAAACCGGAGATGGTCTCTAAGTTGAAAAAGACATTATATGGACTTAAACAGGCTCCTAGAGCATGGTATGAAAGGTTGGATAGGTATTTGACACAACAAAGGTTCAAAAATGATCCATAGACAATAATATCTATTTCAAAGTTGAAGGAAACTAGATGTTGATAGTGGTTGTATATGTTGATGATATTATCCTCGGAGGAAATGAAGGTATGTGCAAGAGATTTGCAGAGGAGATGCAAAAAGAATTTGAAATGTCTATGATTGGAGAGTTGAATTTCTTTCATGGACTTCAAGTGAATCAAACTGTTAAGGGCATATTCATTTCAGAATCAAAGTATGTCAAAGAGTTGTTGAAGAAGTTTGAAATGGATGATTCCAAACCAGTTAGTACCCCTATGGTGACTGGATGCAAGCTGAGTAAAAATGATGAATCTCCTAAAGTTGATTAGAGCTTGTACAGATCTATGATTGGTAGACGGTTATATCTTACTGCTACTAGATCGGATATCATGCATGTAGTATGTTTGGTTTCCATATTTCAAGAAGAACCTAAAGAAGTACATGTTACAACTATGGAGAGAATATTTAGATATCTAAAAGGCACTCTAGATTATGGCTTGTGGTATCCTAAGGATATTGATATCACTTTGAGTGCTTACACTAATGCAGATTGGGATGGTTGTGTGGATGACCAGAAGAGTACAAATGGTTGTGCATTCTTTCTTGGAGGAATATTGGTTTCATGGATAAGCAATAAATAGGATTCAGTTTCTTTATCCATTGCAGATGTTGAGTACATTGTTGTAGCATCTTGCTGCACACAAGTGTTGTGGATGAAGCAAACATTGAAGGACATAGGAGTGATGTGTTATCAGCCTATTCCTATCTTTTGTGATATTACAAGTTCTATAAAAATTTCAAAGAATCTAGTAATGCATTCAAGGACAAAGCATATATCTATCATGTATCATTTCTTGAGAGAGAAGGTATTGAAGAATGAAGTCAGACTGGAGTATGTGCCTACAAAGGATAAAATTGTTGATATATTTACTAAGGCTCTTCCAAAGGATACTTTTGAGTATCTCAGAGAGAATTTGGGGTTTCTTCCCCTCCTTCTTTGAACTAGGTACACATGGAGGTGCATTAGTCTAGTGTATCTATAGATTCTTCATTTGTCTAGACTAATGATTCAGTCTACTCCTCAGGGGGAGTAGGAAGCTTCATTTTTGTAGTATGAGATGTGTAGGTGCACTCCTAAGGGGGAGTCATCTGATTTTTTTTCTTTGCCATTGATGTCAAAGGGGGAGAAAGAGTCATGTGAAAAATAGTGAAAGAAAAAGGGAGTGAGTATTGAGAGTGCAAGGAATGTTGTGTAGGCTATCTAATCTAAAAAATAAAGGTGAGTGTAGGAATGGAATAGATGTTGGCTTTGATGGTTTTTCACATCATGTGTTGCCATCAATGACAAAGGTGAAAATTGTTGCAAGTATGAGTGAGTATGGTGGTGTTGTAATTAATGTTGTCATTGATGTCAACACAATACATGATGTTGCAGGGAAAGGAATCAAGTGATTGTAGGTTGTGCATGTATAGTTGAAATTTTGTAGAGATGTTGTGAGTACATGGAGCTATTTTTATGGTGTTGCAGGTGTACTGATATGATGAGTTTCCTAGTGCCTTTGAGGAATAGTGAAGTCAGAGTTGTGTGTATGTTCAAAATGTGCTTCATTTTGTGCTCCACATTTCTTCTGTGTTGATCCTATGCTTGTGCGGATCTAAAGTGTTGTTTATGGGCATCTATTAGTGATACATCTTGGTTTGTAGCCTCTAGTTTGATGAAAAGTAAAAGTTGTGTTCACCGGTGTGTGAACTGGTTTGGAAGAGTTGTTTGTCTGTGGACTGGGAGAAATGTTTTTGCTCCCCCTGCTCTGCAATCCTTAGATGGTTTTTTTTAGGTCTTGCAGATCTAGTAGAAGGCTTCAAATGGTGTTATCTATATCCTATCAAAGTTGTTTGTGGTTTGGTGCTCCGGAAGACGAGTTTCATAATTGTTGTGTGTGTCTGTGCAATCCGAATGGACTAGTGAGAAGTATTCTATGTGGGAAGATTGTTTCATTTGTTGTGGATGGATCTAAAGGAATCTGAGATGTGTTCCAATATATGGTAAAGTGTGTTATGTGGTCTGCATGTTATCTTCTTGTTATGGAAGCGTGTACTTCAAAGTTCATTGGTGTTTTCATTAGGTTTGGCCGACCTGGTGTCTACACAACATGAAAAGGATAAGTATCAATTGAGGAAGTGTGTGATTGATATGAGACATTTTTTTGGGTCTTGGTTAAGTGTTGGTTTGGTCCACTCTCATTCTCTTCCACCGCAGGAATTTTGAGTTGCCAACCTAATTTGAATTTGTAAAATGAAGCATGTGTAGCTAACCTTGGAGAAAGTTTCTAAGGTTGAAGATGGTATAAATACAAGTCAATATATTATGGATTGAGGTATCAAGAATTCCACAAGTGTGAGAAGAAAGAGTGTGTGAAAGTGAATTGAGGTAGCAGTACTCTAATGTGTCATATTCCTGAAAGCAATGAGCTGATGGTGTCTGCAATCTTCTAATCAAGGTTGCAGATGTGTGTAATCTATTGTGGTGGATTTTTTTGTTATATTTTGTATCTGTAGGTAGTGACACTCCCTTCTGGACAATGATTTCTATCTGTAGGAAGTAAGCCTTGTATCCAAACAATGAGTCCTTTTGGGTAGTGAGCCCTCTAGCAATGAGCCTCTTTGTAATCAGTTTTGGAATTACTTTATTTTGTGAGTTAATCCTCACTGTGGTTTTTTCCCTTATTGGGTTTTCCACGTAAATCTGGTGTCTCTTGTGTTGATATTTCTTTTTGTTATTTGCATTTCATGTTCATATTTAATAACAAAATAAAGTGGATGTGAAGTTGATAATTTTTTGAGTTTTGTGTTTGAGATTGGTGACAACTGATTCACCCCCCCTCCCAGTTGTCTTGCACCTTTCAACATCATTGTAATGATGCAAGGACTATCCTTTCTTTTGTATACATTCAATATTATCTTCACAGGGTTCCCATCAAAGTTTTTCCCAAAAAAAAGATGGAAAACCTTCCTCAAAATCATGCAAAAAACAAAACTACACAGGAAACCCTCTTCTACGAATGAAAACCTAGTCCATACAACCTAAAAGGGAGATCCATAGGAAAAAAAAGGCATTAATGAGATTTCCACACCTAGAAAAGAGAAGCAAACTCGACAACTCTCTAGAAATGCTTGCATTCACATGCTCATCCCTTCATTCATGCCCAAAAATCATTCACAATCAGCTATTAACTTCATTGAAAACCATGAAAGAGAAGCTTGTTGCTAGTAAACTAGGGTTTCATTCTTCACAAATACAGTCTACTTATTTTTGGTGTGGAGTCTACTTCTTTCACATGAAACCTTCTCTCTTTTTGCCTCCAATATTTCATTTTCAATATTTTGTAATGTGAAGAAAAGTAAATGAGATAAAATTTGACTTAATGAAAGAAACTCAAAAGGTAAATAATCTCCTTCAATCAACATTTTACTTGGTCATGCAAGGCTTTTTGCACCCTTTTCACAATAAAATGTTAAAATTAAAGCCTTTTAAATAAATGAATTCTTTTTTTCTAAAGCTAGGAGGCAAAATTAAAATATCCTCTTGATATTCTTAGACTAATTTAGTCTAGGAGGCAAAATTAGTTTACAGGTGTTATGAGTGATATTTTTATTTTGTAGATCATGGTGCCAAACTAGTGATGTCAACACATTTATATGGATTCACTATTGTAATTATTATTTCTCTACTCACATGTCATGATCCTTTCAAGCTACATGGATTTTAAAAAGTCTCTAAAAATCCTTGAGACTAAAAAAGTGTCATAATTTGATGTGATTGTTATCATAAATTGTGGCATCTATGAATGCTTAATTTGCACCTACAACTATAAATTAGGTTCATCTACAATAACCTATCTTAGTTTTTCTCAACTTGTGATAATTTTCTTGCACTTCCAATGAATGTAATATTGCAAAAATGCTTTAATTTTTTAGTGTATGGGTGCTAAGAGTGGTATTTTTATTTTTCACTTTGTGGAATTAATTTGATGATGTAAAAATATTAGGTGATCTTGTAGATGCTCCTAGAGGTATCATTTCACTTCCCAGTCATCTTGATTCTTCTAGGCTACACGAATTTGATAAAGTATCTTAAGATCCATAAGGTCAAAAATTGGGAAAATTTGACATAGTTTTCCTCACAAACTATGACACACATAAATTATTGTGCCTTGCATGCATGCCCCATTTCACCTTGGAAAATTTTGATCCATTTTTTCTTTCTTTGTTAATTTTGATTTTCTTATATTTTGTGCTTGGTAGAAGGTGATTATGATCCCTTATCTTTCAAGATGATTTATTTTTAAGTCCATACACGGTTTTCATCCTTAGAAGTTTTGTAAGTATCTATTTTGAAATCTCTAAGTTCTTAGGTTTAGTTTGACTATTTTGTCACTTTTCAAGGTTGCAAACTATTCCTTAATTATATTTTAGTAATATATTTCTCGTAACCATGACCTTTCATCTTTATCATTGGGGTTTTGAATTTTCCTATACTTTTACCTTTTTATTGATGTAGTTAGCTTCCTAGCTTTCTAAATATTAGTGTTTAGTGTGGGGATTTTATTTATTTTTTCTCCTCTACCAAAGTTGATTTCATGAGGCATGACAAAACCCTAAATCTTGATGTTTTCCAATCATTTTATCTAGAGCCAAAACTGCCTCCTAAAATATATATTAATATCTTGTTTGTGCATATTTGAGCCCATTTAAAATTTCAATTGGATTTGGATTTTCTCACCTTGGTATTTTGATTCAAATATTAGAGTTTCTTGTGCATTCAAACCACCCATTGTCACTTTGAATCACACCTTCTTCTTGTGATTAGTTGATTTTCTATTATGATATGGTTATTTGATGATGATAGAGTCTTGAAGTGGCGTTCGAGGGATTTTCTTGTTAAAAGTTTATCCTTCTTAGCTTTCATCTTTCTAGGTAGAATTTTTTACCCTAGTTTTTAATTAATTTATCCTCAATGTTGGGTAGATTCCTTAGTGATAATTATTTGAACTAAATTTAGAGTCTTTTTTTTTCTCTCTTTCAAGACTTATTTTTTGGTCAAATTCATTTATTTTATAGTTTGCTTAAATGGTTGTAAATTCAAACCCTTGTCATAGTTAGCAATTTTTTATTTTGTACCCTCAAACTTTAATAAAGTCTAGTATATTATAGTCATGATTAGAAGTTTGTACCCTAGTTAGGGCTCTTTGATATTGTATGTGAAACTCAATTACATATAAGTGTATCAAAACCATAGATGAACTTAGCTACACAGATTATTTTCATTCAAAATCATATGCTAAGTCCTAGTCTCATTTTTAAGTTTTTGAGGTTTTTAATCCCTCATTGTTTATATAATTTCATGCAAATATTTTAAATCCCAATTCATTTAGATCTAAGATTTTAATTTTTCCTATGATGAGTTGTTTTAAAATACTTAAGCTTAAATATATTTGTTTAGCCTTTTGAGTTCAAAATTTTAAGAGGTTAGTTATTTAGGTACTTGTAAGAAAAATCACCAAGTTCTATTTCATAATAGTTCTTGTTCTTTAAGGGTCTTTATGAATACAGTACATTTTATCTCCTTAATCCAGTAATATGTAAATGATGATACTCACCTTTTATATGGCTCTAAAATAAGGCACTTTGTAATAATTCATTCATTGTTGTCATGGTCAAATGGTTTGGTTGAAAATTTTGATATAGGGTACTATGGAAGGGCTCAATTTCTACCTATTAGTGCAAATGATATATTTATATGTACCAAAAGGTTTTAGAATAGGTAATTGAAAGTTTGACAAATTATTTATTGTAGGGCTCTCATGAGACTACCTTAGTGCAATGTATCTGGGAATGATTTTGAGGTCTAGGGAATGGAACAAGGCCTTCATCAACATTCACTAGTCCACCCCAATGCACTAATATAGTCAATTTGGTCTTATTAGGTGCAAAGAACAAAAATTCCTATTGGCACCTTGATGTTACTCTCAAATGGGGTATTTTGCAATAATGCATTCATTAAAGTGACATGGATAATTGGGTTAGTGTAGAAAATAATAGACATGGTATTATAGAGGGACTACAAATCCACCTATAGATGCAAATGGCATATTCCTAGGTGCTAAAAATTGAGAGAATAGGTAGGAATTTTTTTGGCAACTTTCTTCTCTCATGACTCTTAAGAAACTGCTTTAGTGCAATGTAGCCTAGAAGGATTTAGATACCACTCACCTTCATGTGCTATAATAATTATTTAGTTCCACCAAGTGTGGAAGAATAAAAAATCTCTATTGGAACCTTTACACTACTCTCAAATGAGGTATTTTACTAGAATGCATTCATTGTTGGCATAATCAAATAGCATAGGGTTATAAAAAAAATATAGGGTGTAATAGAGGGACATGAAATCCACCTATAGGTTCAAAAAATACATTCATAGGTTCCACAAATTGAAACAATAGGCAAGAAAAAAAATTGGTAACTTTTTTTTTCCTCTTAGGGCTCTTAAGAGGCTATCTTGGTGCAATGTATCCTGGAATGATCCAAAGAACTAGGGAAAATTTTGAGGCTTTCAATACAATTCACCTACCCACCTTAATGTTCTAACATAATCAATTTGGTCCCATGAGGTGTGGAAGATTAACTAAAAAACCTATCGGTACCTTTATATTGCTCTCAAATGAGACATTTTTCAGCAATGCATTCATTGTTGGTATAATAAAACAATATAGAGTAAAAAAATATATAAATGGTATTGTAGAGGGACTTGAAATAAATATTTAGGTGTAAATGAGACATTCGTAGGTGTCAAAAAATTGATATAATAGGTAGGAAAAATTTTGGTAACTTTTTTATCTTATAACTCTAGAGAGATTGCCTCAATGCAATGTACCCTAAACGGATTCAAAGACCTAGCTCCAATAAATTGAGACCTCTAGTAGCATTATTTGGAAACATGAGAATTATGGTAAATTGTGTTGTCATTGATGACAACCCATTGTATAAGTTATGATCCGGTGGACATTTTTCAGTGAAAATTGAAGTGTCTCATTTTTCTCCAGAATCTGCACCATCAGAAAGAGCTCAACGTCCTGATTCCAATGCAACTCGAACGGAGCAAAAAGGAGTCCGTTTGTGCAAGTTATGGCCAGTCAAACCTTCGGTCAAACTGGGATTAGGGGCGTCTAGAAGGCGAAAAAAATGATTGTTTCTTAATTTGATGGAAGCAGCGTCAAGTCGAAGAGCTCGTCGAGACGATTCTGATGACGTTCGTTTCGTCGAAATCCGACATCGTACGCAAAAGTTATCAATGGTCAAAGTTTTTAGTTGACTTGTTGAGGTGGACAGTACGGATACTGACGTCAGCAGTCAATCCGTACTATACGGAATATAGATGGACGAATTTGAGCGTGACACGTGGCAGCAGAGTCATTGTACGGACCCAATCAGGTAATGACACGTGTCATCCATACGTCGACGTGGCAGTACAGTCAGCGTACCATGCAGATGAGTCATTGCACAGGTGGCGGACAGGTCAGCGATGATGTGTCGTCGACAGCAAACCAATGTTTGACACGTGGCAGGAAGATCACCATCCACGTCAGCACAGTGGCGGACACGTCGGCGGATAGGTCATTGTAGAAGTGGTCATCGATAGCGAGTAGCATTTCGACATTTGTCATCTAGTCTCCACGTCGGCATCAGAGTGGCACCCAGTCGGCATCACAGTCAGCTTGGTCGGCGAATAGTATTCTGCCACATGGCACCATCTTTGTGCGACACGTGGCCCTCTCTCCCATCTCTCCCGGCGGATTGAATTTTGCGAGTTTTTTTGGTTTGTTAAAAATTGTTTGGTGGGTTTCGAACTTGCCACCTCTCCCAAGCGAAATCCGCGCTCAACCATTAGTCCAAACATAGTGTGCATATTATAAAAGGTAGCCGGATCTTTTTGTTAAAGAAAACAGTTTGGATTTGTTAACAAAATGTCAGCCGGCGGGAGTTGAACCCGCACCGACCGGCCGAGTAAAATGCCTCGTTACCGTTGGGGCATTCGATAATTTTTGTATCAAAACAAACTATAATCCTTTTTAAAGGATTAAATCAAACCACCAAAACAATATTATCCCGAGAATGAATAATTGAAGGGCATAGAATAATTATAGGGGATTTTAGTAAGGATTTTATGGGAGATTTAAAGATTTTTATGTATTTTGGAGAGATAAGGTGGATTTGGGAAATATTTTCAAATCAATTGGTTAAAGGCCAAGTTGAGCAAATTCTTTGTATAAAAAGGGGTGTGAGGTGAGAGTAGGATCCAAGTTTTTCTTTCAGGTGATGAAGTCTTGACGCTGAGACAACACAAAAGAGAGGTCTTGTTGAAGAGTTTTCGAGCCATTCTTGCACGCCAGAGCGCTGTTATGCTGCCGAAGTGCTTGGAGAATGGTTATGGTGCTGTTGTAATTGATTTTTGGAGTTAATCGGATCGGTCTCTCTATTGGAGTGGACCCGGAGACGTAGTCACGTTTTGTGACGAACTCCGTTATCAACTGTTTGCACTTCTCTTCTTATCTCTCTCTCTTTCTCTCATTTCCTTCCTTTCTGTTAAATCACCTTGTTATTACTTTCATTCTGTTATTTCCTTAAGTTAATTTTGATTTAATTGACTTGAAATAATCATTGTAAAAGCATTGTAAAAGTTAAGCATTTAAATACTGCAATCTAGTCTAGATCCTATACAGATCAAGTTATGGTTCATTAGTATGAATATAGTTGGGAGCAAATCAAGTGTTTTTGGGAAATTGGCTAAGTGTTTGACTAAGATTGTAATGTAATAGAGCATCAGTTTTATGGTTTGCATTGTAATATATTGTCAAGTGGTTCTAAGGTAATAATGGTATGTTTTGAAGTTTGCATATCAAATTTTTTAGGATTCTAAGTCTTCCCCAACTGAAGATATTGATGACAGAGTAGAAGGCTTAGTAGAGGAATATTTACAATCATAGAGTGCTTGTTGGAATGCTCCACATTCCATTGTAGATGATCATTATGCTTTGCAAATTTTAGGAAGTGCTTGAAGATGTCAGATGAGTATGCACTTTGAGTTTCAAGTGGTTTGGTGGTTTGCATGTCTAGTTGTGAATGAATAATTTGTTCATTCAGTTGTTGCTTCACCAATTTTTTTGTGTGGTGCTCACCTAAGGGTTTTGGGGTCATGCGTTATTAATTTGAGTATGAAGCAGATTCATAAAAGTGATTATAGGTCATGCTAATCTATTTTGGTGAAGAACATGTTTTGGTTTCTTTTGCAAGGTATGTATGATGGATTTTTGAGCCGACAAGTTATGGTGTCACACGTTTCATCTAATTAGGCTGACCTAATTGATGATATGAGTGTTTTCAAAATATATACATGTATATAGAAGGTCAATTTAGTGTGTGCAGTGTGATATGCAAGTAATGATGATGATGTAGAAGATGATGAGTTAGAGTGTGAAGAATGAAGTATGTAAAGTTAGTTTACTGAGCCTAATTGGAACTATATCTTCAACATATTACAAACACATTTTTAGCAATTCAAAATATGTTAGTGAGCCACTCTTTTCTATACCTTTTGTAATTCTAGAAGAAGTGATCTTTCTTGGGAAGTGAGCCCTTCTGGCAGTTAGCCTCTTGTAATATGTTGTAACCGGTTATGATATATTGTGAGCTAATCCTCATTGTGATTTTTCCCTTTCAAGGGTTTTCCATGTAAATCTAGTGTTCTTGTGTTGATTGATGTGATGCATGCTTCAATTTTTTATTTCCATTTATGCAAGTTTAATGAGATGCTTTGAATGCACCTCTAAGTTAATGAATTTTAGGGAATGCTAATTCACCCCCCCTCTCAGTATTATGGGTTTACAACAATTGGTATCATAGAAAGGTTCCCTGATTTAGCTTAACCACTGAGGTAGATCTTGGAGGTTGAACACATGAAAACTAGGAGGTATCCTATCCCTCCAAAATAATTTATGATGGAAGGGTTTACTAAAGAAGACTATGAAGTTGATATGGAAGGAGAACTCAAATACACTCTTGATGATTTGGATAAAGTAGAAGGTGAGAATAGAGATCTAAAAGAAACTCTTCAGGAAGTAGATGAGCACATCAAGAAGCTGAGGAATCAAGTCAAGAAAGTTAAAGAGAAACTCAAGGATACAAATGAGAAACTTAAACAATAAAATGGGACAATCACTAATATGAAGGTGCAAGTTGAAGGAAAAAGAGTTGAAAATTGCTTGAATGCCAAATTGATTTAGACAAGTCTATAGAATACTCAAATCTTGAAGAAGAAGTTGTTTCTCTAAGGAAAGATCTAGAGAAAGCAAAGTGTCAAGAGGAAAAAATAAAGAAGAGATCCACCTTTCTTGATGATATGCTTGCTAGTCAAAAAGCTTCTAATGACAAAGAAGGATTAGGTTTTGAAAAAGGAGAAAGCTCAAAGGAAAATAAAACTCCAAACAAAGTTGAAAAGAAGAATTTGATGAACGTTGAATAGAGTTTGTCATTGATGTCAAAGGATGTTAGGTTGATGAAAGATTTCTTTATCATTAATTTCATGGTTCATGCCCATTCATTTCATCATTGCTTATTTGGTGTCATAGTGTTTGCACATTCAATGAATTGCCATGGTGTTGGTCACAATAATTGATGGGATTTGTTGATGCTTGTTGATATCCAAAGGAGAGGCATTTATCAAAGGTATCTCATGTTGCTTCAAGGTTTCTCATGCATGCTTTCTTCAAGGTTCTTCATGCTTGTTTCAAGGGTTGATAGATCAGTGGTATTCATTTAAAGCTCATAATCAATAGGTACTTGTCATGAGCATCAAAAATCATTCAAGGTTCAAAACTCTAATCTTCCTTGATGAATATAAGTGGCATAGTACTTTGCATCAGAGGCTTGAGCATATGTTGTGTGGCAATGTTCCAAGGTCATTCATCAATGGAATGTGTGCTTAAGTACTAAACCCTAAGGCACATTTTTCATGGAAGCTTATTTGTTGTCAAATTTCAATGATACAATATTCTACATCAAAGGAAATTGATTAACAGTAGAGATCATGAGCAATGAGGTGCATGTTTGTTGGTTTTTTGAAGAGCTCGTGGTTATTTTCATTGGTAGAAACATTGTTTCTAAAACCCTAAGTGTATGTTTTTTATGCAAAATTAATAGCAAGGTTATTTATGTTATATTTGGAAGGTGACCAGGCTTTGGAGGTTAAGATTTAATTTAGTGAAAACTTAAAGGGTTTTTGGATGTTTCTTAACCGACCCTCTTTTGTGGTGTAACTTGTCAGGAAATTTAAAAGCCTTGCTTAATGCATTCGATCAAAGATCAAAGGTTCCTTTTAAAATTGAACCTGGCGAAAAATAAGAATCAAGGGTTTATATTTAAACATTCTAATGGTTATTTCCAGAAGAAACTGCTTTGATGGGAGGCTGACTGTCATGGGTGTTTTTGTTTCTTTGTTTCTTATTGAATATGAATGGTCTTTGATCTATTACTATTGGTGCCAATTTGGAAGAGAAGTTATGGCATGGAGTATGGGAGAGTAACACTGTTATGTCTAAAGGAGTTTTGATATGAATGATTTTATTTATATTCTCGATGTATATATAATAGAGAATAGTAATGGCAGTGTGATTGAGCTTCGATGAACAGAGAATGGTAATGGAAGTGTGATTGAGCTTTGATGAATAGAGAATGGTAATGGGAGTGTGTTTGAGTTTTGATTAAGAGGATGGTAATGGTAGTGTGAGTAATTGTTTTCTATGATTGTCTTCATTCTGTGTGTATTTTTTTGTAGGGTTTAGAGTGATTTGCATATGATCATTAATGTTTGATGGTTTTTAAGAATTTAAATTTATGTGGTGGTATATCATGATGTTATTAGTATAGGAAGTTTATATGTCAGAACAATATGCTATTGTTTACTATACTTATGATGTTTGTACATTTTAGAAGTGTTCTAAATCAAGATTACAGGCAATTGAGATTTGGTTAGATGATGTATAACAATGCTATGGATGATGTACATGAGACAAGTGTCTTGTGTTTGATTGTCTAACGTTGTCAATACAGGAAGTTAGTCTTTTTTTACTTACTTATACGTTTAAAGAAGATTACTGAAAAGGGAAGGTGCAGAGGTTGATTTGAATCTCAATTGGATGGAAATAGTGTCATGATAGATATTGAAGATGATGTTTTAATGATCAAAAAATGAATATTACCATTGAAGAAGAGTGTGCCTTCAATTTCATACCCTTTTTATTAGTATATGAACATTGCAATTGAAGTTTATATGAATTCATATTTGTGAAAGGTAAGTGTGAGATTATATCAAAGCTTGATGATATGATACTAATTATAGAGTTGAATGCTTCATCATAATGATGTTGAAAGGATGTGGTAAAGAAAAGAAAATATTTATGAAACTTTGTTTGAGCAATGATTTGGAGTGAAATAGAGTAACCCTCTGTATTTTATTTTCCCTTTTTGAAGATTATTAACATGACATGGAATTTTCCAGTGAGGCTTGAGTAGTTTGCTAGTGAGGCTTGTGAGGTGGCCAGTGAGGCTTATATGTGGTCATTGAGATCCCAACCAATGAGGCTTGTATGTAATCAGTGAGATCCAAGCCAATGAGGCTTGTTGTGTTGTCAATGAGACACATAATTTGTATTTAGAAAGGTATTGGCTAGTGAGGCCTGATAAACCATTTATTGAGAGTGGTTTTTTCACCCTTTTTAGGGTTTTTCCACTCATAAATTTTGTCTCATTTTCCCTTGATGATATGTTGTTTTGTGTATGGTTAAGTATCTATGATTCACATGCAATGTTTTGATTTGCATGTCTTTGTGTTTATTTCATGAAATACAATATCCAAAGCTTTTGTGTGATCAAGGAAGTTAAGTTTATGAGATTGGTTTTATTTGACCACTAATTCAACCCCCCCCCTCTCAATGATCTTGTACTCCAACACAAAGGAATATTGGAGATAAGAAGATCAATATTAAACATGCCTTGAATCATAATAAATATTTCAAGAGACCTCTTATTAGACAAGCAACTACACAAAGGTACTCATCTTTTAATGGCTACTATTATTTTTGCAATAAATTTGGACATAGAGCTATAGAATGTAGAAGCATGATGAATCATAATTTTTAATCATTTTTGGTCAGTGTTATGCATGCAATATATTTGGTCATAAGGCTAGTGAATGCATAAGATATATGATGAATGGTTACGATTTAATGGTATGATTTTTTGACCATTCCTTGGTTATTGTTATACATGCAATAGATTTGGGTATAAGGCTTCTAACTACACATCTAAAATGGAAAGAAGTTTGCTCCACAATAAGGTGTCACATGTTATAAATGCAATAAAATAGGACACATAGCTAGGTTTTGTAGATGAAAGAATATGAAACCCTTTTTTCCACATAAGAAGATTGATCTAATTGAGGTAAAGAAGGAGATGAACAAGATCTAAAAGAAAAAGGAAGAGAATGATGTGAGGAATGAGTTTGAGCCGAATTTTGGTGTAAATATTTCCTCCAGGAACTAGATAGAGAGCTTGGGCTTAGGAGGAATTTTTAACAAAAAAATCCAGACCCCTACCAAAGATGTGATTTTGATGTCTTCAGCATACTAGTACATATACAAGTTGGTTTGGTTGATCCATTGGTGAAATATCTGGTGAGAAATATCTTAATGCAGAGATTTGCATAATGTTTAAAGGTGTTTGTGATGACACAAAAAATGGACTAACTTTTGACCTAACTTTTTTTGTTATAATTAATGCATACTTTAGGTCATGGGAAAAGTGTTTATATTTCATTTTGCACATTCTAAAAGGAATTTATGTTCGAGCATTTGAAGAGGAGAGCAGAGAAAACTGGATCTAAAGTGTTGATCGAAACCATATCGACAATTTCCATAAGGTATTTACAATTTTCTTGCAAACCCTAGTTGAGAAAGGTTCAAAATGCTTACTCCACAAATTATTGATGTGTTTGAGAGGTTGCAACCTAAGTTCAAGAAGCACCTACACAAGTCAATGGAAATAGATCTTAAAGGTGCATTTTCTAGGGTTCCTTCAGATGTGTTGCACATAGAGGATGTGCAAATTTACATTCATTCAAATATGGATGAATATGATCATTTGATTTTGGTGGAATTTAGGGAAAATGTGCTAACTGGAGATGATTTTGAGTTGAAACTAGAATATTCCAGCTTGACGAAGAAGAAGTTGGATGTGGGATGATTTTCCCTATATCAATCTTCAAGATGAGTGGGTGAAGTATGTTTTGAGTAGAATACATTACAAATTCATGTGGTTGGACATGCTGCATATGATAAACAAATATGTAATTAGGGTTGTTACTAGTTTGAGCTCCATTGGACTAGTCCTGACATTGAAGGCGGTAAAGAATGTGTGGTGATGAAGCTTACTAGAGCCAAGTTTGACAAGCGTGCCCTAACAATGAACAACATTGAAGATCTGGCAATTAAATATGCTCCAATGATGATTGGTTACAATATATTTTCACAAACAAAGAGAATTTTGTCTTTACCACTACAATACACAAGGCCTATCAAATGGTGAAAGAAGGAAAACATTTTGATCTTTGTCAGCTCCTAAGATTCCAATTGATGAAGAATTTACAAAAGACAAAGGATTCAAAATACCCTTTCTGGTATGGTAGTCTTATCATTTGCTTACTGTTTACTTTCTCAATGAGTTACCTGGAGTAAAGAACATTGTATGGCTAGATAATATTATGGTAGTTGTTCAAATTAGAGATCACTTGAGGAGATTCCCTAGTAAAGAGTCTTGTGATTCAATATTGTGGGGATTCTTTAAACCTGTTTAATCTTGAATGCAAGAAAGAGAAATGATTCCTAGTAATGTTGTGGATAACTATAAGAATGAATTGACATTTATGGTTAGTAGAAATTACCGGTACATGTAAGAAGTTAAACCAATAATTGTTTGGGTTTTGGAGTTGTCTTATGAAGTAGTTGAGTCTAAATGCACTGGTCTTGTAGAGATTGTGTTGATAAAACCTAGAGATCCAAAAATTGAAAGGTTTGGTACTTATAAAGAGAAATATAGTAAAGAAAACTTGGAAAAGGACATTGAAGAAAAAGTTGAAAAAATGTAGGCTGATTTGGAGGAGTTTGGTGCCCTTGAGGACCCTGTAGAGAAATATAAAGGCACATTTACTCCTCTGTAGACTACTCCACATAAATCAAGAAGGTCAGGTAGGAGCTTAGTCTTCACACCACCTACTGTAATAAATCCTTTCAAAACAAAGTCTACAACTGGTTCTAAGAAGAAAGATACATCCAACACCTCTATGCAAAAGAAGTCTCCCAAGAGAAGAAGGAAAGAAAAAGCAACAAGAGAAAATAATATTAGTTGTGAAGAAGAAGAAGAGGAAGAACATCAATTGGTCTAGAAAAGGAAGTCAAAGGTCTCTCAGGAAGAGATCGGTACAAAAAAGGGAAATAATAAAGAGGAGACCCCTCCGGTCCAAGTGCATAGTCCTATGAAGTTTGATGCATTATTTAGTCCTATTGCAGATCATGGTGCACTAAAGGAAAAAACACTATTGTATGAAGAATAGACTCCTGCTAACAAAGCTACAATTGAAAAGGAAATGGAGATGCATATGGTGACCTTTGATGTGAATCTAGGTGATAATCATGACCAACTCCCAATAAGTCTTACAGATTCACTTGGTTTCAATAGACAAGAAGTTGTGGTGGGAGAAGAAAAGATAAGAAAACAAGCTCTAGAGAAAATTGGAGTAACCCTTAATCATGAAGAAAAAAATGAGATTTGCTCAATTTCAAGCAAAATAATTCTAGACCAAACAAAGGGTAAATACCCTAATGGGGAAGGACTTAGAAGAAATCAAGAGGATGGAGAGGAAAATAGTGGAGATAATAGTCAAGATTCTTACAAAAATGAAGAAATTTTTACCTGTAGATAAGGAAACCACTCCTTTGGATGCTAAAGATTAAATATAGCAAGATACATCTCTCCCAAAAATAAGTGAGCCTATCATAGAGCAATATGAGCAAGACAATATGTTCATAGACAACACTCCTCTAGATGTGGAGATAACTAATGAGCAAAAAAAACAAGTTGAGCAAGGAGTCCTGGAGAAGACTAAAGCTCAAAAGGAATAAACTTTGCCTCTGGAAGTTGAGAAGATTATAGAAGAGTGCTTTGGCAGTGGAGATAAGGAGATGAGTGATATAAATGTAGAATAAAGCACTAAAATAGCTTGTAAATCCTTTAGACCCTCTAGAGATTCATTGAAAGACCTTATGGACAAGAAATTATAGTTCCAACCAGTGGTTTTTGCACAATTGCTTCAAATTCCTATGCAACAAGCACAAGTGGATATGGAAAGGATTTCCCCTCTACATAAATTATAGCTTGGTGATGTATTTAATGCTTCCACAAGAAAGGAAATTCTTTAAACTCACCAAAAGAGCATAGAGTTAGTTGATGAAGTAGGCAAGGTACTGGAAGAAATCCTTCCTAGAGTATCCATTGATACTTTTTTATCAGGTATTCAATATTTAAAGTTGTTATTATAATTTTAAATAGTACTCTACTAGACTAGAAGATAAGATTGAAAGGGAAGCAACAAAGAAGTTGAATGATAAGATGCTAGCTGATGCCTCAAATAAGTGTGCTTCTGCACACACCAAGTTGCAAGGCAACTTGGAAGATGTCAAAAAGTGTTTGGAGGAAGCCATACAATTGTTTCAATTATGTTTGAGCTAGTATCTAAAAGGAGCATAAAATATCATATGGACTCAATTAAGTATCAAATTTCCTAGGCCTCAAGTGCTTATGATCTGGTGAATGATAGGGATGGAGCAAAAAGAGCAGTCATTGAAAATCTACATGGTCAATTATTCTTGTTGTAGGAGAAAAAAGAAGATTATAATGCAATATAGTCAACTCTGAGATATGTTATGTGCAAGGCTTACAACTTTGACTGAAGTTGTGGAAAATGTGGAGAAGATTATGTAAAAGACAACCATGCCTAGTCCTCTGGAAGAGAAGAAGACCTTCAAGTTTAGTTTGAAAATCAGTTCTACATGCTTGTCTTCACCAAGAAAGATTGAGAGGTTTCCAAGAAGGATTAGGAGGCACACCTTGCAAAATTAAAGTCATCATGTTAGGGTACATTACTCACATCTAGTTATGTTGTACAATTATATTTAATTGTATAGTCAATTTTTTATGTCTATGTACATATGCAGGGTTAGTAAATGGTATTGCAATACAATTTTGTCCTTTTTGTGATGGATAACATAGATAGGGGAGTTTTCTTTCATGTAAATATATCAGTAAGGGGGGTAAAGAAGATAAGTATCCTTTTGGTTCCCTTTTCCCTAGATGTCAAAGGGGGAGTGTTTTAGATATTTTTGTTGCCATCAATGACAAAGGGGGAGATTCTTGGCAACATAAGAATGATGGTATATGGTGTTTTCATTGATGGTAACCCATTGTAAAAGTGATGGTTCATCAGTATGAATATAGTATAGAGAAAATCAAGTGTTTGGAAAATTTGCTAAGTGTTTGAATGATATTGTAATATAATAGAGCATCAGTTTTGTGGTTTTAATTTCGCTTCACTATAATATCTTGTCATGCAGTTCTAAGGTAATAATGGTGAAACATAGAAAAATAGGTTAGGGTCCAAAACATAGGGTTTTATACTAAATTTGGATTTTTTCACCAAACTTATTATAAATAGAAAGGGAAAATAGGGTGTAATGAACCTACCTATTTTTTTGTTTCATTAAGGAAATGAGATCCTCCAAGATAGAATTAACTTTCATCCCTTAGGTGAGTCAATTCTATGGAAGATCTAGCAATTTCTTTTATGTGTGTGTTGATGGGGGTAAAGTTCAAACAACACTTTGGGAGATGGAAATAAAATAGAAAATGACCTCAAATCCATAACCTATGACCTGATTCATGTAGATGAAGCATAACTCTAATAGAAACAATCTATTTTGTGCAAATTGGATGAGTGGAGGACACTTAAAACTTACCTCAAAGACAGTCCCAAAGTGTCTTGTTTTCTTGCAAAGTGTCTTGAGATAGCATTTTGAGCCGAATTTTTAGGATCCTTTAAAGACAGACCTGAGATGTAATTTCCCACTTATTTCATGCGAAAATGATGAAAAATGAGCTTAGGATTTAAGTTTTCGTGATCTTGACAACTTTTCATGCAACTTTGACATCTTTTGCAACTTTTGCACTTTAGAGATCTCCAATCTTCAATTTCCCTTCAAGCTAAAATCTGCAAAACACATAAGAGGGAAAAATTCAACTTGTTTTTGGTGAATGAGTTTTTTCCTTAGTCAAACCCCCTTTTGGTAATTAAACCTTAAATTGAAATAAAGCATGAAAGGAATGATGAATGAATAATGCAATTTTACAACTCACCAAACCCTTGGAAATCTGAAATATTTATCTTTATCTTGCATGAAATGGCTTCAATGGATGTGGATCTTGATACTTGAATCTTGACTTGAATTCTTGTTTTGGTCTTTGAAACCTACATCACAATGTTAGCTCCAAAAACATGCATGATGCAAGAAGACTTTGACATGATGCTTGAGATCTTGATTGCTACAAAAAAATGCTTGAGAAATCTGCTCTTGAATTCCTTTGATCATGAACTTTTCTCTTGTAAACTTGAATTAATTCTCTCATGAAGTTTTAGATTGCTTAGGTGTTGATTTGATTAAATAACCTTGTATTTATAGGTATGTATCCTTAATTTCCCAAAAATTAAACATTACAAGCCGACATCAAAATTTGAATTTAGAGACATTAAAATACCACCAAAAACATAATTTAAATGTAGGTTCAAAGGCATAGGGTGGACTCATTCACCCATAGGTGAATGGGTCCCAAGTCCCTATTCTTGGAACACACATTGCTCAAGGTAAAGTGTTATGTGTTGGCATTAATTATTGTTGGATTTCCCTTTAGGAAAATGTAATTTATTAGGCTTGTATTTGAAAAAATAGGTCTTATTAAAGCATAATTAAGTCCAATTTTAAATGAGGGGCCCAAATAAAGTGTGAAAATGTAAAGTACATTTTTCTACACTACATTTAGCCCCCATTTTACTGAGAGGATGAGTGCAAGTGCAAAATCACACTAAAGTAGACAAATATGCACCAAGAGGGGGCCCAAGAGTACAAATGTTGGTGAGATAGGATGACAAAGATCAAGGATATGGCCAAGCCCCTAGGATCAAGATCTGATGGAAAACCAACATAAGCACAAAGGAACACACACAAGATGTATGATATGTAATAGCTAGACAAGATACACAAACATACAATGTTTAAGTTAATGTGAAGAGAAAATAAAGATGGACTAACAAGTTGTATTATGCCATATCCATCAAAAAAACTCACAGGAATGTAAAATCACTTATGAAATACATGGCTCTATAGGAAAGCAAGTTGTTTTATGCTCAGTGGCCATGAAAAATATGCTCACGAGGGCTAGTGAAATCCGTTGTCCACTAGGTGAGCCTCAAGAAGTGGCTAAGTGAAAAATTCATGCCAGGTCTACAAGCTCCCATTTTACTAACCATACCAAAGTTATACCTCCTAATAACTTTGATAAGGTGCCACATAATATGAACTTCAAGCTTCACAAGTCTAGCAAGTTGCATTATGCTAAGCACTTATGAACAAAATGCAAATAAGATAAGGTATGTTCAAAGGAGTTTTTCTTAATTCATGAAAGGTATCCTCTTAGGGAACATTGTGCCTAATGTCTCCAAGAGAGGACAAGTCGAGGATAAAAGATTCACAACTTAGGGAATGCAATCCATAGCATTACCACTAAGAGGAATGTCATATGCTCAGAAAGGTTGCAATCTTGAAGGATATCAAACCCAATGTCACCAAGAAGAATACACATCACATGAATTGAGAAGACCACACTTTGAATAAAAAAAATCACATCTTCTAGGAGATGTATAATATCATCACTAAGAAGGGAACATGCAAACAATGAACATGGTACAATATTCCCCCCACTTAAAATATTTATATACTTGCTATGTTGGTATTTTAAGTAGAAAGAGAGAAATAGGTGATCCTCAAAAAGAATACACACCTCAAAAAACTAGTTATCCTTGCCCCCAATCATAGAGATGAAGACAACCACCAAGAACTATCATATTGCTGCCAAGATATGGTTGCACTTTGAGATTGTACCACCATGAATGGCAATGAGAAAGATACATAAAGCTACTAATGCCACATAGTGATGAGCAACATGATAGGATGAAAATGAGTATCAATTAGAGGAAATAGGTGCATCAACACAAAGAAGAGCACCACAATCCGTAAGATCCTGAATTTTATCACGCAAAGCCTTACATTCATTAGTAGAATGACCACGAATTCTATGGTATGCAAAAAATGAACTTTTGTTGTAAAATTTCTTTCATGTTCTTGGAGGGAGAGATATCAAGCGAGCTTGGAGAAGCTTCGACAAGGTACTCTCTTGATCAATGGTAGAAGATGTTTCTTTCTTTTGTGAAAAAGGTATCTCTTGCTTAGTACAAGGTGTCAAACATACACAAGACTCTTTAGATTTTTAGATTTTGTACTCTCCATTAAAGGAGGGTGTAAAATCTAATGAACCTCAATCATTACTAGGAAACGTGTTTGAAGACATGTCCTAGGAGTGTTTTATGTGATGAAATTGATATTAAGCAAATATTTATTTGTTTCTTTCAAGGGACAATAACCAAGACCATTAGTTGTTTCTATCAATTTAGGATGCACAAATGCTAAAGTTGTCTTAGAAGAATCTTTTGTAATAGTGTTGGTATTAAGTGAAGGCCTTTTTGATGCTTTTGTTTCTTTCAAAGTACAATAACCAAGACCACTAGTGGTTTCTTGTGTTTTAGGCTCTATAGGGATATGAATACCTTGTTCTCTAGCACCACATCCTTTTCCACTATAACCAAGTTGTTTCAAAAATTTGTAACCTCTTCCATAAAGCTTTTCCATTTCTTTTGGATTTAGTGGTTGTTCATAATCAACTTCATCAAATTTTGTTGTGTATGTTGTCTCTTCTTCTAAAGTGGCTGGAGTGGATGCTTTTGAAGGTTCTTCTAAATTTTGTGTTGACATTACCATTGGTTATTTTCTCTTTTCAAAATCTTTTGATATGATCTTGTATTCTCCCATGAATGTAAGTGTGAAATCTAAGGAACCCAAATTACCCTCCAATAACTTTGTAACTCTTTCAATATTGTTCTCTTTTTTTCCCTCTTGCATGGGTTCTAGTTTTGTAGTTGGTTTCAATGTTTTCAAAGGACTTTCCTTGTCTTTCTCAATGTGCAAACTTTCTAGTTCAGGGTTTGCCTTGATTGTATAAGCCTTGTTGTTGTAAACATACTTCATTAAACAATGAAGAGTTGAAGGCACTGCATGCATTTCATGAATCTATGGTCTACCCAAAAGAATATTATATGAAATATTATCAAGCATGAAATGAATAGGAGTTTGCAATGTGTCCTTTCCAACTGTAATAAGCAATGTGATCACACCAAGCAGTTTTTTTCCTACATTATCAAATCCTCAAATGGATAAAGAATCAGGTTCAATCTTAGTCTTATCCACTCCAAGCTTGTTCAAAAGGTTTATGCTACACACGTTAAGGGTTGATCCATTGTCAAAAAGGGTTCTCTTTATCCTATTCCTATTAATAATAGCTATTATCATGAAAGATTCATTTTTTTCACTTCCAAAGGAGGTAGCTCACTTTAGTGGAAAATAATGTCTGAATTCATTCCTTGAATTAGGGTTGCTATATCATTTGGATTTGCACTAGGGGAACCACAACTTGTTGCAATGCATTTTTAAGCATACTATGGTAATTAGGTGAGGCTTGAATAAGATCCCATAAGGATATCTTAGTAGGAATTTTTTTAAGTTGTTCCATAAGATCATACTCCTTTCCACTACATTACAAGATATTAGGTGTAGGTGGGAGATATGGTTGAGGTAATGGTAATGAAGTAGGAATGGTTTATGGTTGCCTATTGTTCCTTGTATTATATGTGTGAGCAATGGTATTATAACTTGGTTGCTATGAAACATTGTGTTGAGGTTGTCTTAGGATAAGCACAAGTTCTTTTTGGACTTGGTGTTGGTGTGAGGGTGGGTAGATGGTAAGAAGTGGCTTAGGAGATGACTTGGGAGGTCAAATAATTAGAGGACTTGTAGGACTCAAGGGATATCTAATGTTCATAACCTCAAAAGATTTATCCTCATTGTGATGATCCTCTAGCAAAGGGGAGTCAAATGTCACCTCATCATCTTCATCTATTGAAGCCACATTACTATTGTTTGAAAGATATGTACCAATTCTATCATTTTCTTGCACCATGATATCTTCCCTAGTAGGAGAGTTTTTAGGAGAGGAGAAAACAAGATTTTCATGACATTGAATGGTTGGGTCTTTTAAGATAACTTCATCACAAGTAGGGGAGATATCTATGGTTGGGTTTTCTTGCTTATCAATGATGACATTCTCTTGTATCAAATCATTCTCACAAATAGGAGAAATAGGCAAAGTGATATTAGGGGATATTTCAATGGTCTCATCCATGTATCCAACAATATATTCACAAGTGGGAGAGGTAGGGGAAGAGAAACAAATAGGATTCTCATAACTCTCATTGATTGGATCTTCTAACACCATAATATCTTCTTCATAAATAGGAGAGATATTGGGAGAAGAACAAACTTTATTGTCATGATTGTACAAGATTGTATTCTCTTTCACTAATAAATTCTCATAAGTGGGAGAGATGTTGGGATAATGACAAAAATGCTTGTTAATGATATTTTTTTGGAATACTTGGAAAGGAAAGATACTAACATTGTGTGCCCAAAAATGAAAAGTACTTTTATCCAACTTATGCAATGCTCCAGGAATGTAAACATTGTGTTCCCAAAAATGAAAAGTACATTTATCCAACTTATGCAATGCTTCAGGAATGTAAAAATTTTGTACCCAAAAATAAAAAAGTACTTTTATCCAACTTATGCAATGCTTCAAGAATGTAAACATTGTGTACCCAAAAATGAAAAGTACTTTTAAATCCAACTTATGCAATGCTTCAAAAATGTAAACATTGTCCTACAAATCTGATGATTTCCAATACTAAAATAATTTTGGAATGATTTAAAATGGCTACACTAAATGGATGATTAGACCTAATGCATAAAATATAAATTCCTAAAAAATTACCAGACTAAAACAATGGTTGAACAACAAATTTGGAAAGTGCAGAAAACCACAAAAATGCTCAAAAAAGTTGGTTTTTATGGGCCTTGAAGGACTCATTTTCCCATGGTAAAATGGGTATCTGTTCAGGGTTTTTAAAAATGAAAATTTTAATTTCTAAGTTGTTCTGTGTGTTCTCTATTCTAGGTTGCAAATTGGTACTTGTAGTTTCAGAATTCTAGAAAATTAGAGTTAAATGAAAGTGTAAAATGATGCTAAATCAAAATCAAAATGACCTGTTTTTAAATGCAATTTTGATCCAATTTCCTAATTTAAGTGACTGAAAGTATGCTATTATGTAAATACTATGCAAAATCAATCTAACATTATGCAATTTTTGTTGAATTTTTAGATTTAAAATGAGTGCAAAATGCAAGTTTACGCCTAAAATGCAAGGCACCTTTAAGCCAAATTTAGAAACCCTAAATGCAATGAATTAATTCAAATCCTAGATCTAGGGTTTGAATTATCTCCAAATCAGAAATTAGAATTCTCAAAATGTCGGGTTCACCATAATAAAACATAGAAAAATAGGTTGGGGTCCAAAACATAGGGTTTTATACTAAATTTGGAATGTTTCACCAAACTTACTATGAATAGATGGAAAAATGGGGTGTAATGAACCTAACTATTTTTTGTTTCTTTAAGGAAATGAGATCCTCCAAGATAGAATTAAATTTTAGCCCTTAGGTGAGTCAATTTTATGGAAGATCTAGCAATTTCCTTTATGTGTGTGTAAACGGAGGTAAAGTTCAAACAACACTTTTGGGAGATGGAAATAAAATAGAAAATGACCTCAAATCTATAACCTAAGACCTGATTCATGTAGATGAAGCATAACTCTAGTTGAAACAAACAATTTTTTGCAAATTGGATGAGTGGAGGACACTTAAAACTTACCTCAAAAACAGTTGCAAAGTGTCTTGTTTTGTTGCAAAGTGTTGTAGCTTTTTTAGCATAATTTTTGAGAGCCTCTAAAGACAGATATGAGATGAAATTTCCTACTAGTTTCATGTGAAAATGATGAAAAATGAGCTTGGGATCTGAGTTTTTGTGACCTTGAAAACTTTTCTTGCAACTTTGACAACTTTTGCAATTTTGCACTTTAGAGATCTCCAATCTTCAATTTTCCTTGAACCTAAAATCTGCAAAACACATAGGAGGGAAAAATCGTTTGTTTTGGTGAATGGGGGTTTGCCTTGGTCAAACACCATTTTGGTAATTAAACCTTGAATTGAAATAACACATGAAAGGAATGATGAATGAACAATGCAATGTTGTAACTCACCAAACTCTTGAATGAAACCCTTAGAAATCTGAAATCTTGATCTTGATCTTGCATGAAATATCTTCAATGGATGTAGACCTTGATGCTTGAATCTTGAATTGATCTTTGAAATCTACATCACAATGTTAGCTCCAAAAACATGCATGATGCAAGAAGACTTTGATATGATGTTTGAGATCTTGATTGTTGCAACGAAATGCTTGATAAATCCGCTCTTGAATTCCTTTGATCATGAAATTTTCTCTTAAAAACTTGAATTAATACTCTCATAAGTTCTAGATTGCTTAGGTGTTAATTTGATGAAATATCCATGTATTTATAGGTATGTATCCTTAATTTCCCAAAAATTAAACATTACAAGTTGACATTCAAATTTGAATTTAGAGACATTTTTTTTTTATTCAAGGGGTAAACGCTTTTGACCGGAGCTATGAACCGGATACAACCATTCAACAATAACACCCCAACGGGGTTTGAATCTTGGTGGCAAGAACAACAATGCCACCTATAAACCATCACACCATGCCAATACCGGCGTGAATTTAGAGACATTAAAACACCACCAAAAACATAATTTAAATTTAGGTTCAAAGGCCTAGTGTGGACCCATTCGCCCATGGGTGAATGGGTCCCAGGTCCCTATTCCTAGGACACACATTTCTCAAGGTAAAGTGTTATGTGTTGGCATTAATTATTGTCAGGTTTCCCTTTCAGAAAATGTAATTTATTAGGCTTGTAGATGCAAAAATAGGTATATTAAGGTATAATTAAGTCTAATTTTAAATGAGCGGACCAAACAACTTAATAAAATGTAAAGGAGTACATTTTTCTACACTACAAATGGTATGTATTTAAGTTGTGTATATCCAAATTTTTAGGGTTATAAGTTTTCCACATCTAAAGATATTGATGACAAAGTATCGGGTTTAGTAGAGGAAGAGTTACAGTCGCAAAGTGCTTGTTGGAATTCTCTGCATTCCATAGTGGATGATCATTATGATTTAAAAATTTCAATAATTTCTTGAAGATGTCATATGAGTGTGCCCTCTGAGTTTCAAGTGATTTGGTGGTCCGCATGTCAAGTTGTGAATGAACAGTTGGTTCATTCAGTTGTTGCTTCACCAATTTTATTGTGTAGTGTCGACCTAAGGGTTTTAGGGTCATGTGATATTAAGTTGAGTATGAAGCAGATTCATAAGAGTTATTATAGGTCATGTTGACCTATTTTGGTGAAGGACGTGTTTTGGTTTCTTCCTGTAAGGTATGTATGATTAATTTTTGAGCTGACAGGTTATGGTGTCACACATTTTATCTAATTAGGTAAACCTAATTGATGATATGAGTGTTTGCAAAATATATACATGTATATTAAAGGTTAATTCAGTGTGTGTATTGTGAGATGTAATTAGTGATGATGATGTAGAAGATGACAAGTGAGAGTGTAAAGAATGAAGTATGTAAAGTTAGTTTACTAAGCCTAATTGGAATTGTATCTTTAACATATTGGAGATGCATTGTTAGCAATTCAAAATCTGGTAGTGAGCCACTATTTTCTATACCTTTTGTAATTCTGGAAGAAGTGATCTTTCTAGGGTAGTGAGCCCTCTTATTTTTGAGATAGTGAGTACTTTAGGAAGTGAGCCTTCTAGCATTGAGCCTCCTATAATATGTTCTAACCGGTTATGATATATTTTGAGCTAATCCTCACTGTGTTTTTTCCCTTTCAAGGGTTTTCCATGTAAATTTGTTGTGATGCATGCTTCAATTGTTTATTTCCATTTCTAAAAGTTTAATGAGATGCTTTGAATGAACATTTAAGTTAATGAATTTAAGGGAATACTAATTCAACCGCCCCCCCTCTCAGTAGTCTGGGTGTTCAAAAACATTCACCAACCTATCCTAATGTGCTATCATAGTCAATTTAGTCACACAAGGTGTAAAAGAGAAAAAAAATTCTTTTGGCACCTTTGCATTGCTCTCAAATGAGGAATTTTATAATAAATGCATTCATTTTTGGTGCAATAAAAAAGTTTGGAGTTGAAAAAAAATTACTATAAAGGGACTCAATATCCACCTATAGGTAGGTGATATGGATTGAAAGAATAGGCAGTGAAAATTTGAAAACTTTTTTCTTTTAGAGATCTTAATAGGTAAAGAGAGAGTGAGTGGAGATATATAGAAGTAGAGAGGGAAGGTGAGAGATAGGTAGAGAGGAGAGAGAGGTTGAAGTGAGATATAGAGAGATATAAAGAGAGAGAGGGGGGTAATGAGGGAGAGATGGAGTAAGAGGTAGGTCGAGAGAAATAGAGAGGGGTGATAGAGATAAGTAGAGAGGGAGAGAGGAAGGGAGAGGTAGAGATAGAGAGGTAGGGATGGAGGGATGTAGGGAGAGGTAGGTAGACAAAGAGAAATATGTAGATGAGAGATAAAGACAATTAGATACAAAGAGAGAGAGGTAAGGTTGGAGGGATAGAGGGAGAGATAGTAGAGAGATGGAGGGTGACCATATTACCTCTCTCTCTCTACTTCTCTTTATCTCCCATTTGTATCTTCATCTGTGTCTACCTACCTCTCCACATATCCCTCCAACCCTACCTCTCTATCTCCACCCCTCCCTTCCTCGTGCTCCATCTCTACTTCTCTCTATCTCCCCTCTCTATTTATTTCTACCTACCTCTCACTCCATCCCTCCCTCATTCCCCCTCTCCCTTTATATTTCTCTCTATATCTCTCTTCACCCTCTCTCTCCTCTCTACCTCTCTCCCACCTTCCCACTCACCCTCTCTCTCTACATACTTCTCAAGCTCTATCCATCCCACCCCTCCTATCACTCTTTCCCTCTCTCCATCCTTTCCTCTCTCTCTCTCCTTGTCTCTCTATCGAACCTCTCTCTCTCCTTCCCTCTATACTTCCCCTATCTCCCCTCACCCTCTCTCTCTCTACATACCTCTCACTCTACCCCTCCAACCTTACCTCTCTCTCCCCTTCCCTCTACACTTCCCTATATATCCCCTCACCCTCCATCTCTCTACCTACCTCTCCCTCTATCCATCCCACCTTACCCCTCTCTCTCTATCTCTTTATCTCTACTCTTTATCCCCCATCTCCATCCTCCTCTATTTATACCTACCTTTTCCTATATTCCTCCCACCCTAGCTCTTTATTTATACCTCTCCCTCCCTCCCTCCCTCCCTCTCCACTTCTCTCTATATCCCCTCTCTATCTCTCTTTATGTACCTCTCACTCTATCCCTCCCTCTTTCCCCATGCCTTTCCCATTAGATATCTCTCTACATCTCTATTATCTCTCTCCTCTCTACCTCTTTAACCTTTCCTCTCTACTTATCTCTATCTCCACTCACCCTATCTCTCTCTATAGAAAGGTAGAGAGGAAGATAGAGGGAAAGGGAGAGAAAAAATATATAGATAAAGAGAGATAAAGGGAGATATACAAATATATAGAGATATGGAGTTAGTAATAGAGAGGAAGAGATAGAGAGATATAGATGGTAAGATAAAGTGATAGAGGGAGAAATAGAGAGGGAGAGGTAGAGATAAAGGGGTGGAGAGAAAGAGGGGGAGATAGAGACGGGGAGATAGAGGAGGGAGGGAAAGTAGGGGATAGATAGAGAGATAGAGGTAGAAAAAAGGATAGATAGGTAGAGAGGTAGAGAGAGAAGAGTGGGAGAGATAGATCAATATATAGAGGGAGAGGGAAAGAAGGAGAGATAATGATAGAGGGAGAGATAGAGAGATAGAGAGGGATATGGAGAGAAATAGAGAGATAGGGAGATAAAGGTAGAGAAATATATGGATAGAAATGGATAGAGAGAGAGAGATAGAATAAATAAGAGCTTGAGAGGTGGAGATAATGAGATATAAATATATAAAAAGAGAGAGAAAGGGATATATAGATAGAGGGTGAAATAGAGAGAGAAAGGAGGTGATAGAGACAAGTAATAGATAGAGATATAGATAGGGAGGTAGAAATAGGGTGTGTGTGTGTATGAGTGAGTGAGAGATATGGAGATAACTTGATGAAGAGGGAGATTATATAAATAGATTGAGGGAGGGAGAGGGAGAGGGGGAGAGAGAGAGAGAGAGGGGGGGGAGAGATATGTAGATATATATAACTTGGGAAAGATAGAGGGGAAGAGAAAGGGAGAGAGAGAGGAGAGATATAGATAGAGGTAGAGTAAAGGAAAAGTAGAGAGATGGTAGAGAGGGTAAATGAAGGAGAGGGGAGAGAGGAAGAGATAGCTAAATAGATAGAGGGAGAGAGGAAGAGAGGGATATGTGTTCTCCTAGTTCAACTTGGGAAAAGATGTGCATATGATCAAAGACAAGAAGGAGACCTTTTATGATGATTTATGCAATTTTATTACTCTCCTTAGTACAAAAATCTAAATATTTCATTATTTATTAATTATTTAATGTTTCAAGTCATTTAGGATGATTATTGCAGAAAAAAATGAAAAAAAGACTTTGTATGCAAGAATTATAAGCATTTAAAATTTCAAAAATTAAGAAGGAAATTAAAATGATTATAATTACCTTTTTTTGCACAATCTATCACAATTATCACATCCATTATGTAGATCTCTTAATCACCTTTCCAATGCTTGTAAAATTGAAATTTTGATAAGTAACACAAAAGTTATGCTCATTTTACTAGTGTGTTCTTTTGGTCTTTTCAAAACAGATATCTATTTTTCTTTACAAAACAGATATATATTTTTCTTTTCAAAATAGATGTGCATTTTGAAAATATAAAATTAATTAAAATACTCATAGAAAACAGATATCCATTTTTCTTTTCAAAATTGATATCCATTTTTCTTTTCAAAATGGATATCCATTTTTCTTTTCAAAATGGATATCCATTTTTCTTTTCAACATAGATATCGTTTTGCTTGCAAAACGGATATCTATTTTGAACACATAAAATTGATGAAAAATAATTCTGAGAAACATATATCCATTATTCATGGATATTCGTTATTAATGGATATCTATTTTGGTTTGGTATTGTGATCCTAAATGTTTTATCTATCCTAGAGATGCAAAAACAACTATAATGCAATGAGAGAAAAACACAAAGGGACACCTCAAGATTAGCCTAAGAAATTGATAACATAAAGAAATAAGATAAAATGAAGATTGTAAATAGATATACCTTCTTGTTTTACCTTCCCCTAATTAAACTAATTAAACTATGTGCCTAGATGAAAACAACAAGAAAGACTTTTAAAATTTGCACAAGCAGATGGCCCTACAAGCAAGCGTTAGCTTTTTTAACCACTGTTCTTCATCAATTACGAAAATATGCTCCAAAATGTTAGCAAGAAATCAAACTATTCCCACAAACAAGTAAGGTTAAGGGTTAAATCCTGAAAACAACAAAAAATTGAGACAAAAACGAAGCTAAAATGCTTGTTTTACCTTCCCAAATGTGTTGTTTAGGGCATATCCGACCCTCTGCAGTAATCAGGAGGGCATATTCTCCCCTCTGCAGTAATCAGGAGGGCGTATTCGACCCTCTGGAGTAAGATGTCAAAAACTGTGTTCAAATTTGGGCAAATCCGCCCCGCTGCAATCAAATGTCAGAAATAATTCTCAGGTTAGGAAAAATCTGCCTCGCTACAATAAAATGTCAAAAACAATTCACATAATATGGGTCAGGGCGTATCTACCCCTCTGCAACAAACTAGTTAGAAACAAAATATAGATTAGGGTGTATTCGCCCCTCTGCAACAAACTAGTTAGAAACAGAATATAGATTAGGGTGTATCCACCCCTCTGCAACAAACTAGTTAGAAACAAAATATAGATTAAGGCGTATCCACCCCTCTGTAACAAACTAGTTAGAAACAGAATATAGATTAGGGCGTATCCACCCCTCTGCAGCAAACAAGTTAGAAACAAAATATAGATTAGGGTGTATCTACCCCTCTACAGCAAACCAGTTAGAAACAAAATATGGGTTGGGGTGTATCCTCCACTCTGCAGCAATCAGGAGGGCATATTCGCACTTCTGCAGTAACAAGGAGGGCATATCCGCACTTTTGCTATAATCAGGAGGGCATATTCGCCTTTCTACAGTAACCAAGAGGGTGTATCCGCACTTCTGCAATAACCAGGAGGGTGTATTCACCTTTTCTGCAGTAACCAGGAGGGCGTATTCACCTTTTTGTAGTAACCAAGAGGGTGTATTAGCCCCTCTGTAACAACCAAGAGGGTGTATTCACCCCTCTGCAACCCGTTCTTGCAACCAACTTAACAACATCAAGCATAAAATAAAGGGACCCATTTGTGGGTCCCACCGAGCATGCCAGAAATGTGATCCTAAATGTTTTATCTATCCTAAAGATGCAAAAACAACTATAATGCAATGAGAGAAAAACACAAAGGGACACTTCAAGATTAGCCTAAGAAATAAGACAAAATGAAGATTGTAAATAGATATACCTTTTTTTACTGCTGAAATTCCTTGGTTGGCCCTTGTGAGTGTAAGCTTCTATGCTTCTTGGATGGCTAAATGCAATATTGACAATATGATTGGATGCAAGTGTAAATGGCTAAGTGGCTTGGAAAATGGCTAAGACAATTCTTGCAAATTGAGTAGACAATTTGGTAGCATAAGGGTGCAAAATGGCTAAGTCTCCTAAATGCCTTAGAAGAGGGGGTATTTCTAGAGAAATTTGAATTCTCTAGAGAATTCAATGGTTGAGATTAAGCCACCAAGGTCAATATGTAGGGCTATGGTGAGTTGAGGACTCACAAGCCCTCACATCTTAACATGTGGAATGTGAGATGGCCAAGGATAAGATGATGTGGAAGTGAGGTGGAGGGGAGGTACATGATGTAGAGCAAGGACAAGTATCTTGTAAGTACCTTGGGGGATGAGAAGATTTCCTCAAAAAGGAACTTCTTGTCCCCAAATGAGAGTGAAAATGACACTTGAGGAATTTTAAAATTCCTCAAAAATCACCATGGGGAATGAGAAGGTTGTTGGAGAAATAAGTGTGAATTAAAAATTCACATTCTTGAGAGAATCTAATGAATAAAAGGGGTTTCCAAGATGATGGGAATTTTTCACATGTGGGTGATGTGACAAGTCTAATGTTCTAGAAGTTGCATGGGGATAAGGTAAGCCTTGGAAAGATAAAATATGAATTAAAAATTCACATGGGGAAAAGAGGGACCTAGGGTGAATAAATGTGAATTAAAAATTCACATGGGAAAGAGGGTCAATGCCAAGAAAGGAAAATGGAAGGGTTGACTAAAAAGGCATGCTAAATGTGGCTAATGAATTTGATTAGGTTGTGCAAACACATGATTAAGAAACTTAATGAAATATTAGAAGCAAGTGGGAGATTATGGAGGATGTGACATTAATCCCTGATTAGGGGCATGCACATCCTAATCATGAATTAATTAAATTAATCTAGATTAGAAGAGGATTATGGAGGATGTGACAAAGAGAGAAAAAAATGAGGAATTTAAAATTGATTTAATTCAAAGAGGTCAAATGACTAAACTAAATAAATTGATATATTTATTTAATTTAGAGAGGAAAAGGCGTATGGTAAAGTATTTAATTGTTAAATTAAATGCTTTAGGGTCTTTAGGAAAAAGGTGCAATATTAATTAAATTAATTAATATTGATGAAATGGACGAATAAAAAGGTGAATTTGATCGTGTGGGAGCGATCAAATTTAGATGTCTCTAGGTATTTCGAAACCAAAATCAAATTTTACTCGACCCATACAAAAATTCAACTTTTTGTTTCACGATTTTGGCGAAGTAAAAACACTTTTTTTCTTATTACCACTTTTTGGCCCCCCATAATCTTGCATATGCCTAGTAGAGGGAGAGTATTGATATTGGGGAAAAAAGGGCTTGAGAGGAGAAGGCTTGGAAAAGTCTACACAAAATTTCTACCATTTCTTGGATAGCTTTGTTAAGGTAGGGCTCTATCCATTTTTGTAAAGATTTTTTAGTTAAATGTTTTGAATGTTGCATCTTGAATGAGAGCTTGTGAAAGGAAAACGTTTAATTCATTATGTCTCTTTGTTTTGTTTAGTAAGGGGATAATTTTTATTCATTGATAGTGTTATTCTTGTTGTGTTTGGGAAGGTTTTAAAAAGGTTTGTTGTGATGTGAAGAAACATGTAATGTGAAATACTATGTGTTGTCAAGAGGTGTAAGTATCAAAATGTTTTATATGTTTTTTTTCGGAAATAAGAAGTTTATGTGTATCTTGGGAGACCTATGTGAGCCCTAGCTCAATGGTGGGTTAAATTTGTAACCCTATAGTTGGGTGGAGAGCACATTGGCCAAGATTTTTTTTATCTTTGTTGATCTTTCTTTTCAAGTACATGTGTTAAGTGATGAGGATTATCTTGAGATTTTCAGTTGTGATGAGGTGCATCCGTCCTAGCACAGGGCAGAGTTGCCTCAACTTGGAGCAGGTCTGCCCCGACCTGGGGGGGTCCACCTCAGCCAAGGAATAACCGCCCTGACTCGAGTAGGTCCGGCGATGTAGGGAGGGAGGAGCTAGAAAAACATAGAAGAGATAGAAGGAAAAAAAGAGAGTGTCTCGGCGTCGAGAAGGAAACTGAAAGTCTAGCTAATATGGATGCAAAGCTTCGAGCGATTACAGACACATGAGCGGCGGTCGGAGGCACTGGCAGCAACTATGGCAGCCATGACCGGAGTAGATCATGCAGTATTGGAGCATGCGGGGTTATTGCACTTTTTATAGTTCCCGGTGATGAGGGTGCATCAAGCAATGCTGACAGAACTGATAGAGAGATGGAGTTCAGCAACATCAACCTTCCATCTTCTGACGGGGGAGATGACAGTGACACTAGAGGATGTATGGCGCATCCTGAGGCTTCCCATAGCAGGGCGGTTAGTGAGCGATGTGGTATCGAGAGGGGCAGAGTTAGATCACACCATCTCAGTGGTATTTGGAGATGAGGATTTTCCCATACAGAATGGGCAGTTGGACTTGGACATATGTTTGTAAGTGGGGGCACCACCCCTACCATTATTTATGTGTGGGCTGATTAGTGGGATATTTCTATCAAACCGTAGCAGGCAGTTTTGTAGTCTACGATACATGGAGGTGATTCGACATATTGTCGAGTGGCGCAAGGGACAGTTCTCATGGGGCGCCTATGTATTAGCACAGTTATATAGAGACATGCATGTGATCTGTTACCGACAGTCACTCAGTGTGATGCACATGACCCTATTACAGGTATGGGAATGGAAGCATATTATGGTGATGAGACCCCTAGTGGTTAGGGGAGGAGAGGAGGATGATAGGGAGCCTATGGCTTGGGGGTATGGGGAGACGAGGGGCTGGGTTTTGTGGTACGAGTTGTAGGGGGATATGGATGGGTGGAGGAGAGTGATGGATGGCTTGTAAGAGAGGGACATAGTATGGCATCCGTATATGTATCGATGGTTCAGGGGATGGAGGGAGGAGGAGGAGAGACATCAGGGCTATTTTATGAGCCGGTGTGTCTTGATTGGGAGCCAGTCGCGCATAGTGGAGGTGCATCGACTAGATAGAGTGTTGAGGCAGTTTGGGCTGGTGCAGGATATTCCAGAGGTTCTCGTCATGTTTCATCAACTCACAAGAGAGCAACCATGGGGAAATTCTTTTACGCTAAGGGATGCCAGAGTGACGTGGGCGGCCACAGTGCAGGTGCCCTACCTAGGGAGGGTTGTTGGGGTGGAGGATGTAGGAGTGACAGTGTGGTATGCTCGGTGGTTCCACAATCACCGATGGGAGAGGATTACACTGACGGTGCCTATTGTAGGAGCTTTAGGATTCGAATCAGAGGATGAGTGTCGGTTGGCTAGGGAGGGTGGAGACAGGAGGAGACAGGTGCAGAGGGGAGGTGAGCCAAGGGCATTAGGATAGCAGGAGGATGCAGAGGGTGTTGGTCAGCAGGGTAGAGGAGAGGATGAGGCTGGGGCGGTAGGACAGCCAGAGAGGAGGAGGAGGAGACAACGGAGGAGGGCTAGGGTGATGATGGATGTAGGGGAGGAGATGGATGCAGCAGGACCCGACGGTGGGAGAGATGCAGTACAATAGGAGGGTGGGATAGGTCTAGAGCCAGATGTAGCATGATAGGATGATGGGAGTGAGCTAGAGGTGGAGATGGTACATGTGGTGGAGGGAGTATTTTTTTAGTAGACATGCATAGGAGGTAGAGTACGGTGGAGGAGAGTACAGGTGAGGGCTGAGCAGGAGGAGGCGGGAGGGGGTGGACAGCAGGATGGAGCACAGGGGGAGACTGAGGCCAGGGGATAGGCAGAGATGATGGTGAGTAGGAGACGATGGAGGAGGGTCCAGAGTGTGGTAGAGTAGGAGCCTTCCGTGCTAGAGATAGGGGGAGCAAGGATGAGGAGGAGCTGGAGGGGGAGGTGAGGGTTGTAGGAAAGTCGAGGAGACTAATGAGGGTGGGGAGGAGAGGACAACCAAGGAGGATTCAGGTGACGAGTAGGGTCTAGAAGGTACATGATGAGGTAGAGGTTGATGCGATGGATGTAGAGGTTCATGTAGTGGAGCCATTAGTAGTAGTTCCAGCTGCATCAGTTGAGGATCATGTGGTTTTACTGAGGGGGGTTGAGGTGAGGCTATGGATGGTAGAGGAGAGGCAGTGGATTGTGGAGGCGGAGGTCATCAGAGTTCGGGTAGGGGAAGAGAGGGACTATGAGTTCATGGTTTGTCATTTGACTGTGGAGCTTTGGGATGTGAAGAGAGAGAGAGAGATAGGCTTCGCGTGGAGATGGAGGGAGTACAGGGTGAGCTAGCCAGGGTGACCTGGAATCAAGATAGGCTGCAGGCGATGATGACCATAGCACAAGTGCGGGGACAGTCAGAGTCTGGAGGGGTAGGAGAGCAGGTCACAGTGGATTGTTGGCAGCAAGCTAAGAGGGAGATGATTACGTTGAGGGTATAGATGGTAGGACTGCTGGGTGAGAGGATGGAGTTGTAAGAGAGGGTATCGACTATAGAGACATCTCTAGAGGAGGTGAGAGCGAGGGTGGAGGCAGTAGAGGCCTAGTTAGAGACAATGCAGAGAGAGAGGGACACAACATATGCAGATGTCCAAGCCCTCCAGGAGGAGAGAGATGGTGCGCACAGACAGGTTCAGGTGATTCATGGGGAGAGAGATGATGCTCGAAGATAGGTGCAGATCTTACAGGGACAGAGGGATGCAACAGTGGCTCAAGAAGAGATTACTGAGAGAGATGCAGCATAGATCCAATCACAGGTAGGGCAGGGTGGTGGGGGTGGTACAAGGTTAGAGATGGAGAGATTGCAGACATAGTTACAGAGGATGGAGTCTGAGAGGGATGAGGTCATAGAGCGAATGTCACGAGTGGAGGCAGAGAGAGATCAGTTGAGATTGGCGCAGGATCCCTGGACTCAAGAGAGGAGGGTCATTACCAGAGATCAAGACAGGTATAGGTATGAGTGGAATACCGCTCAACAGCAGGTTTCTGAGGGTACAAAGAATATGAGGGAGGTGAACTACTAGATGATCACCTATCAACATGTCATTCCAGATCTGACACATTGCACATTTCATTATGTCTAATCGACTCCATGGATGGCTGCACTGTCCCAGTCACTAGGGACACATACTCGAGGCTTTAGTGAGACACAGGGGACCGCTTCTCGTAGAGGGGAAACACATAACTCTCTACAGAGATCGGACGTGGGTAGCTCATTTGGTAGGTGATAGGATACTGGACTTTGGCAGGTATAGAGTGGTCAGACAGTACAAAGTGGCATCCAATTATATTTGATGCAGATCTTTGTGTTTGTACCTTATTTTATAATTATGATGTACTTTTGATTATTACAAACTATATGTGATGGAAATTTTGTACCATGTGATGATTTTGATAGATGTCCTCCCTTATTGACACCATGCTATGATGGATGATTATATGGATGCCTATGTGTACGGTTAGATGATTATGATTGTCATGATTTTTTGCATGTTTCTGCATGTTTATGATGTTATGAGGTTTACCACTAACACATGTAATGCAGGATGGTATGTATGTTGTGATGCATGATTTATGATTCTATGTATGATGATTTTATATATGATACCTATATGTATGGTATATTATGGACCTACCATGATTTTATGGATGCGTGATTTAGGATGTGATGCATGATTTATGATGATTTATGGATTTATGTGATGGATGAATTATGTTATGCATATGAATATGTTTTTATGCTCTTATGATGGATCATGCAATGTATGTACATGGGTAGGATGTTTTATGCTTATGTGAATGGATTTAATTATATATGATGTTAATAATGATTTATACTTATGTGGATGCTATGATTATGCATGACGTTGATGATGATTTACGTTTATATGGATGCTTTGTATGGATGAGATGAATATGTGGTATGAAATGTAATCATTATGGACTTAACAATGCATTTTGTAGGTGGCGATGTATGTATTATGTGAATGTCAATATGGACATGTATAGATTAGATGAAACTAAGATTCTTAGTGTAACATGCAATATTAATTTGTAAACCTAAGTATCAATAAGGACTTGCATGGGAATGCGGGTACATGATAGGTGTAATGTGGGTTTGATACTGCACCTGCCAAGAATCATTAATATCCTGAGAGGAAAACCAAGGGGAAAAGAATCAAAGTTTGCACAACCAAAATCATGAGTCATGGGTTATGAACAAGGGGGGATGAAGGGTACATGTGATGAAATGCAATTATGAATGCAATTTTCCATCTTTGGAGCATTGATTTTTACTATAGCATAAAATACCAAATACCAAGGTATATGAGACCAAGGCAAGTTGGCATCAAATGCATGAAACAAACACAACAAACAAGGTTATCCCAACACCCCAAAGTCACGAGGACCTTGGTCGGGCCAGGTATTGGAATAAACACAAGCACAAAGGGATGTTCTCAACGTAACACAAGATCCAAGGGATCCCGATGGGTACTACGTGAGAACGACCCAATAGATAGCAACAAGAAATGATCAAGAGATGCCCTTATATTAACTCGTCAAAACACACCATAATATGATGGATCATAGCAGCTTTGATAAGTGATGATAGGGAGCTCAATTAATAAACAAAAACCAAAAGTATGAAAAGATCATAATCAAAGTCAAACGTCCTTTGCCATAGGATCACGAGGATGGATGGGTGATGTGGTTTATTTGGAAGGATGCATCCTATTGAGACTGATGATGGATACTAACTAGAATGACCTAGATGACGCAAGATATTTGTCATTAATCATATTTTCTAACACTAGAGGATCTTGTTTGTGAAGAACCAGCTAGATAAGGGTACTCTTGACAACACGACACAAGAGACTAGTTAAAGGACCGACACACCCTATAGACCTAGGGGCTCAGGGGCTGATCACATATTAGCCTTGCCTATGTGAAAGCGCAGAGCCCTCGTAGTTCCAGAAAATACCATGGATAAAGCAGAAAGAGGACTAATGGAGACTGATGAGGGACGATGAAACAAAGCCCCGGGGTGGATCAAAAGATCGACCTTGCCTACGTGCAAGCGCAGGGGCAATGTAGTTTAGAGAAAAAAATGATGACCAACCATGGATAAAATTCAAACGGAGACAATGAGGACACATGATGGGGGACCATCATAGGATGATCTGAAGGCCTCGGGGGTAGACCAAATGATCAACCTTGCCTATGTGAAAGCGCAGGGGCAACGTAGTTCGATAGAGACCGACATGACAGGATGAGGCCTAGGTGGGAACTGACACAATGGATGATCCTAGACGCTGACACAAATGGACAAACTGACAACAAAAGCTCATATTAGGATAAAAATCTCAGGATGACAAATAGCATATAATCGTCTAATTCTTAATCAAAATATACCAAGCGGCTAAGGATGGAATGGGAGAGGATGTCAGGATAGGATGGATGTAGTCACAAAGTAATTAGGACGCAAGGTAGATAATGATTAAGCCCTCTACGGATGATGCATGTTACCAGGTTTTCACCATCTGTACCTGTCTAAGGTGCCACCAAAGGTGGTTTTCACCATAGGACGAATTTATTTCTCTTTACTATTTTTGGATTTTTATTTTTATTTTTTTGTATTTTTACAGGTAGGGTTACCAAGCGAACTTAGGTGTAAAACCTCTTCAGATGCATGATATTGATAGGCTCTTCTAGGGGATCACCTTCAAGGGTAGCAAGTTTGTATGCTCTAGATCCATATTTAGCAGTTATGATATAAGGACCCAACCGGTTTGCTTCAAATTTTCCTTTCTTATCACGATCCTGTTGAGTACACTAGTTCTCTTTAAGGACAAGATCGCCAACTTGGAATTGTTTAGGGAAAACCTTCTTGTTGTAATTACGCTTGAGGCGGTTTTGGTAAGCTTGCAAATGATCATAGGCTTTGATTCGTCTTTCATAAAGTAATTCCAGTTGTGCAAGTCGTACGACACGAGCATCTTCCTCGCTGATAAGGTTCTTCAGAGAAATCCTTAGTGATGGTATCTCAACTTCGATTGGAAAGATGGCTTTGGCACCATACACTAAAGAATAGGGGTGATGCCTGTAGGGGTCTGGATGGAGGTGTGATACACCCAAAGAGAGCGATGAATATGGAGGTGCCAATCTCGACTAGTGTTATTGACAACATTTTTGAGGATGCGGATAAGGGTCTTGTTGGTAGCTTCTACCTGACCATTACCTTGGGGGTAATAAGGCATTGACCAATGATGTTGGATATGAAAGGTGTCACAGAGGTGTTTCATGGCCTAGTTTTTAAAAGGATTTCCATTATCTGAGAGGATGGTGGATGGAATACCATATCTACAAAGAATATGGTAAAGGATGAATTTTGAAATTTGAGTACCGGTGATTTGTGAGAGTGGCATTGCTTCCACCCACTTGGTAAAGTACTTCGTACTAGTAATTATGAATGTGTGGCTATCAAAAGATGGTGGGTAAATCTTTCCAAGCAAGTCGAAACCCCACTGAGAGAAGGGCCACGGTGCGAGAAGAGGCTGAAGGTCCTGTGCCAGAGCATGAATCAAATCTGCATGTTGCTGGCAGGGAAGGCATTTCTTCACGAATTCACAAGCATCATGTTCTAATGTAGGCCAATAATATCCATCTCAGAGAATCCTTTTGGCCAAGGCCATACCATTTGAATGGGCCCCACAAACATCACTATGTACCTCCATTAGTGCAGTATGGGCTTCGTTCTCATTTTGACACCTAAGGAGGGTTCCATCATACCCGCGACGATAAAGCGTATCACCTACGATGATGTATCAAGAAGAACGTTGGATAAAGGATTTACGTTGATTTCGTGTAAGGTATGGGGGTAGAATGTTATCGTGAAAATAAGTATATATGTCTTGGTACCATGGGGAAGCGGTACCTACAGTGTCACACACCATGTCAGTCTCAGGGATGTCATATGCTGGGATTAAAAGTTTTTCCATAAGGAACTCGCATTCTGTTCAATCTTTAGGCATGTCAATCAGTGAGCCAATAGTATCCATACCATCAACTACTTTGTTTTGTACCCTAGGAATTTGGTCAAATTGTATGAAGGTGAAATACTTCTTGAAGTCATCCACCATGCATTTGTAGGGTAACAACTTGTCATCTTTTGTTTGGAATTCATCATTAACTTGCTTAATAACCAACAATGAATCACCAAAGACTCTCAAGTGAGTTATGTGCCACTGCTTTGCAATTTGGAGACCCGTGAGGAGGGCTTCGTATTCAACTATGTTGTTGGTACATGAGAATGCTATCCTGAATTATTTTGGTATGTAGTCACCTTGAGGGGTAACAAACATAATTCCTGCTCCTGATCCATTATGAGTATATGAGCCATCAAAATACAATGTCCAACCAGGTGCTTCTGTTACCGTGGAAACTTCTTCATCTGGAAATTCAATGACCAAAGGGTAAGCATCTACTAGGGGTGCCTCAGCCAACTGATTAACTATGACTTGTCCTTTTATGGCTTTACGATCCACGTACTCTATGTCAAATTCACTCAAGAGCATGACCCACTTAGCCATGCGACCGGTTAAAGTGGTTCTAGATAATTAATATTTTAGTGGATCAATTTTTTCTATTAATTTGACTGGATGGCTGAGCATGTAATGTCGGAGTTTCTGTGTACTGAAGACCACTGCAAGATAGGCTTTCTCCATGGGTGAATAATTTAATTCATAGCCGACCAGTGTTTGGTTGATGTAGTAGATTTCCCATTCTCTTGAGGACTCATCATGTTGTGCCAATAATGCCCCTAATGCGACTGAAGTGGCAGAGATGTAAAGTAGGAGGGGTTTTCCTAGAATAGGTGGCATCAAGATTGGTGGATGAGCCAAGTACTCCTTGATCTTATCAAAACCTAGTCGACACTGTTGGTTCCATTTGAAGGTGGTCTTTTTTCAGAAGATGGGTGAATGACTGACACTTATCTGCAAGCTAGGCTATGAACCGACAGATGGATTGCAACTTTCCTTGGAGACTTCTTAATTGTTTCAGATTACGCAGGGGAGGCATATCCAGAATAGCTTTCACCTTGGCGGGATCAACCTCAATGCCTCTTTGGGAGACTATGAAACCCAACAATTTCCCTGATGTGACACCAAAGACACACTTTTTTAGATTTAATCTTAACTTGTACTGTTCTAACCGCTTGAAGATCTTTTTTAGGATGTCAGGGTGCTCTGCTCTGGTTTTGTATTTTCCTAGCAAGTCGTCAACATAATCTTCCATGATAATATGGATGAGGTCATGGAAGATGACAATCATTTCTCTTTGATATGTTGCCCCCGCATTCTTGAGACCAAAGGGAATAACATTGTAGCAAAAATTACCCCAAGGTGTTGTAAAAGTGGTCTTGTGTTGGTCTTCAGGTGAAATTCAGATCTGATTGTAACCAGAGAAACCATCCATGAGGGACAACATCTCATGTCCTGCAGTAAGGTCAACTAACATGTCAATATTGGGTAGCGGGAAGTCATCCTTTGGATAGGCTTTGTTAAGATCCTGAAAGTCTGTGCAAATCTGAATGTCTCTGTTTGGTTTGGCAACATGCACTATGTTGGAAATCCAATCAGAGTAGTCACTGGGTCTAATAAAACCAGCATCCAGTATTTTCTGCAATTCCTTCTTGACTAATAATGCTACCTGTGGATGCATTTTTCGGAGCTTCTATTTGACAGGCTTGGCATCTGGGCGAACATCCAAATGATGAACTACTAAAGTAGGGTCTAAGCCTGGAATATCTAAGTACGACCAAACAAATTTAATGATAGCATCTTTGAGTAGTTGAACAATGACAAAATATTCTTGCTCTGATAATGATTTGACTACATAGGTGATCTTAGGATTTTCGGCAGTACCCAGATTGGCTTCTTGAGTTTCTTCAATTAGGATGGATGACCGTGTGGATAATTGAGTTCCCACAAGGGGAAGATGAACGTCTCCATCCTCCAGTGCCTCATCGAGGTTTTCACTATCGGATGCGTCGGTTATTTTTACTTTTTCTAGGTCAGGAAGTGCTTCGAGGAGGTTTTCACTAGATGACTTTTTTTATTTTTCTTGTTTTTATTTTTGCAATTGGAGCGTTCATCCTCCCCCAATCCCATGAGGTTGACATACATATCCAGGGAGACATTGGTAGGTGTGCTATCATGTAGGTCCCAATCAATGAGTTCAGGATGGCGAAGAGAAAGGTTGATGGTAAAGACCGATAAACAGTCAATCATGGATGATAGGACTGTGTAATCAACATCATCGTACGCGTGTATGATGGATTCTTCCTCGAGTATGTCTTCCAAGAGATCATTTTCCACAGTAACACTATTGGAGGTATTAGATGATGTTGCGAGGCCTTTATGCTTTTTGTCATATCTGAGGCCTATATTCTGTGGAAGCTTTAATACATCAATAGGTTGCAACCGTCCAAATTATTCCTTACCTAGGCCCTCGCCTTGGTAGTTATGCTTTTCTGTGAACTTAGCTGACCAAGGGTATACTTCCTAAAAGTATTCCTTAAGAGGAGGATTTGGTTGGGGTTCTTCACGGTATACCCACTAACTGATATCCTCTTCTGGTGTATTTTTCTTTAAATTAGGAGACCGAAAAGTGGTAGTGGGAATGTTTTTAGCACTAAAGGTGATGGTTTTGTCTTCTTTTGGTGTAGACTGTGAAGGTTGGCTGTATGTGTGTGGTGACAGTGGCATGGTTTCCACATCTAGAGTTGTATGCATTTCATATTCACCACACCCCTTGTCAATGATCTGGACTTTGGTGATGGTAGGATTAGTGGTGGGAGATGGAGTGGTTGTCGTGGTGGATGATGGATTGGAGAATGATGACTAAGATGCCCCCATTTCGACCCTAGGACAATAATGTAAATGGGGAAATGATGCTTCTAGAGCGCGATAGTATTCAAATGGTTGTGGGTTGGCATAAATGGTGATCTCTTGTCCATTAACTAGGAACTTTAGGCATTGATGGTACGTGGAGCCATGGGTGGCCAAGGAGGAGATTATATGGCAAGTCCAGATCAAGGACATGACAGGTAGTGTACTGAACTACAGGTCCAACCTGGATAGGAAGACTGATAATCCCTTCAGAATTTATTTTCGCATTATCATAAGCCTTGATCGTGATGATTTTATTACTCAAATCTACTTGAGTATACCCTACCTGTTCTATGAACTTCAGAGTGCATAGATTGAGGGCAAAGCCATTATCTACTAGGACCCTTTTTATTTTATGACGGGCAACCAGGACTTCGATGTGTAATTGACAGTTGTGATTGGCATCAATATTTGGCATGTCATTCTGGTTGAGGTGTAGCTGGTAAGATAAATCCAAGTGTCCTACTAAAGCTTGGAACCATGTGGGATCGATGTCGTTAGGTACGTGAGTTTCTTATAAAGCTCTATTGAGTATTTCCTGATGCACAGGAGAAGACTTAAGAAGATCTAGGATTGAGATCTGAGCAAGGGTCTTTCCTAAGTGATCAAGAATGTTGTACTAAGAGTTTATGGGATTTGGTTGGGTAGGTGTGGAGGCTGCAGGGATGGTAATGCAGGATCACCAGGTAGCAACAACACATTGGGGATCTTTAGCTTTAACATGTATCATGGACACACAGGGTTCTACCTACTCAATGTAATGGATAATGCCATCATAATTGAGGGGTACATTCTTATAGCTTATGTTATTTGTGTTGTTGTCTTGGGGATTGTTGTTGGAGGTGCTTGCACCTTGATTATGGTTAGGGAAGGAGTTTTGATATATCTGCAATTGAGCATTGGATGATGAAGCTTGACTGGTGTCGACTTTGATATCTCCTCGATCGATAAGATCTTGGACATATTTTTTGAGACCTTGACACTTATTCAAAGTATGCCCTTTAATCTTATGGAATTCACAATATTCATTCTCCCTAAACCAGGTTGGTTTAGGCTTGGATTCATCAAGTGGTTTGGTGATAGGATATGTTATCGGATAGTTGACCTATAACAACTTATTGAAGATGACACTCAAGGGTTCTCTTAATTGAGTATACTAGCATTTTCCATTCCCTTGATTGTTTCAATTCAACTGTTGAGGAGGACGAGATGCCCCCTATGGCACAGATATGGAATTGGGTACAGATGGTTGTTGCCTCTAGTATGTATTTGCTACATGAACATGTTTAGTGTCAGTGACACCATCATTCACTATGTTTTTGTTCTTGTTCCAAAAGCATGACTTATCACCGGATGGCATTTCTTTTTCATGGTTGTGTATCTTGATGTTCCCTTTGGCAATAAGGGCATGTTCAAGGATGGGTCCTTTTTCCACTATCTTAGTGAAAGTGGTGACACAGTGTAACCTGAAATTATGAGCCATGTCGGGATGTGAGTTCTACACAAAGAGGGTTACCATGTCTTTCTCTTTGAGAGGGGTTTTCATTCGGGTTGCCAACACACGCCACCTTTGGAGGTAGCTGATAAAGGTTTCACCATCACACTGCTTCTCCTTAAGAAGGTCCAAGGTATCAATGTCTTTTTCTAGATTGAAGGAGAAGTAAGAAACATTTTTTTCTGAAAGATCTGCGAAAGATTTGATAGACCCTCATTCTAGACCCATAAACCAATCCAAGGCATATCCCGTCAGGCTCCGTGGGAAGAGACGCAAGATATAGTTATCATTGTGCATAACCTCTTAACATTGGGAGTAAAACTCTTGGAGGTGGGCTTTAGGATCTTTGTTTCACTTGTATCTGTCGAATTTTGGTATTTCAAAGTGTTTAGGGAAGGGGATCAATGAGATGGAGGGATCGAATAGATAAGGACATATGTCTTCAAATTTGAACAATTGTTTGCCATTCCTGACTTGAAGATCTTTCAGAGCGGCTTTGATTTTCAACAAATCTGCATTGGCTAGTGGCATGGGAGCCAAAGATGGGTTGGATGGATATGGGTGGTAGGATGATAGAGGGTCTTGCTGAGATATTGTTTGGAGGTTGATATATGGGTTTTGATAATGAGATGATGGGGCCCCCTGTTGATGTGTCACGGGCTACTGTTATGTGGTATAATATGGATTGGCCTTATGAGAGTATGCGGTATACTGTTGGGGAGCGTAAACGGATTGTTGTGGATTGGTTAGCTGAGGTTGTTGGTATTGTTGTGACTATTGAGAGGCCACATAGGGTGGTGGTTGCTAAAACTATTGTTGGTTGTGATAGAGATAATGTTAGGGGGGTGGCTTATGCGATGTTAGCTATTGCGTGGGTCGAGATAGGCTATTGTGTTGTAGTTGAGCTTGCAGGCAAAAAATAGATGCAAGCAATGGGGATATGGTCGGAATGGGAGGTCGAGATGGATTACCTTGGGATTGGTGTGGTGGTTGTTGGGATTGAATCAAAGGATTTTGTGGGGTTTGTTGTTGTAAAATTGGTTGGGATGATGTAGACGCATTCTGCAAAGGACGTTGTTGGGTATCAATGGCGATATTTGGTTGGGATGTACTTTGTGGCGGTAATTGGGAGGATATGTTAGATTGAGGAGGTTATGGAAGCAGTGGTAGACTTGGGGCCCTAGGAGGTGGAGGCAAGGTGGTGAAAGCGTTGCCCCTAGTACTTACTGGAGGTTGATTTAAAAGGGGTGGTGCAGTCAACATCAATGGTGGACGTTGTGGCACAGTTTGCGGCATACCATAGGTGAAAGGATTATTGGGATCAGACACTTGAGGGGCCCCCATAACTGAGATTGCGATGTGTGGGGGATTGTTAACATGATAAAGGACGTTATTTCCAAATTTGGGTTGATACCAACCCTCTATAGGAGGTATATTGGGGATGTAGGAATCGCCTGGTACATTTTGCGAAGCTTGGGGTATGTTGGGTGTGGCACTGCTATACTTAGATAGGTCAACACCTACTAGGAGTTTGAATCCTTTTTCAATTAAGTGGGCCAAGATCACTTCTCCATGCTATTCGAACAAGCGATATATCATTTGTGTATTGGTCGGATTACTAAAGTGTTCCTCTAGTGTAAGTTCAGGTTGATTAACCATACTCTCTTCACCATGTGGTGAGTTGTTCTAATTTTTGGTGTTGGAGTGTGATGAAGTGTCATTATGAGGGTCTTGGGGGATGTTCACTTCATTGTTAGGATCTTGAGAGACATTTGTACCATTAGTAGGATTTTGGGAGATGTTTGCACCATTATTAGGATCTTGAGACATGTTCACTTGGGAATTTTGACCTTGTTGTTGTGCCATTTTCTTCTTGGCTTGTGACCTAGTTTGAATGGGCATGCAAATGAGCTATGGGCGAATTATAGGGATGTCCTTGATGAAATATTTGATTGGATGAAGATTGATTGATAAGATGAGGGGCGTGGGTAGATTTAATTGGACTCTGATTGGATGATTGGATAATATTGGATTTGATTATATTAGATTTTGATTGGATGAGATTGAACTTTGATTGGATGAGATTGGATTTTGATGAAATAGGATTTTGATTGGAGGATGTCAGACTTTTGATTGGATGGGATTGTTGAGATAGATTGGATTGGATTGTTTGGATTAATTGAATAATTTTGATTTGGATTGGATGATGAATTAGGATTGGTTGATGGAAGAGATTCTAAACCTAGTTTGGAAATCACCCTTGGTGACTTAATATGTTGACTAATCAGATAAAGGGGCTGATTGTGGTGTCGAATCCACTTTGAGATTTAAGAATGGATTGATTTGGGCCGATGATGCTAGCTTACAACAGGAATCCACCTTAGGATAGAAGTGGATTGATTGGGTTGAAGGAAATGTAGGATAACGATCAAACTCAAACGCCTTGGTTAACTCAGGTAATAATTTCCAAAACAAGGTTTAAAGGATTTCGTACGGAAAGGTGATGAAGTATGCAAACTCATGATTTCCTAAAGGTTTTTGGATGATGTGGGTGGTATCGAAGTGATCTTTGTGAAAGTACAAATGTTGAGGTCACAATAAATAAAAAAGTTTAGGCTCCAAAGTTTAACCTGTGGTGAAGCGGTGGAATGGGTTCCCCAAAATGGTCAAACAGATACTTGGAACGATTAAAAGGAGGCTTGGAATGGTTAAATGAAGGCTTGGAATGGGTAAATGAAGGTTTAGGATGGTTAAATGAAGGTTTAAGATGGTTAAATGGTTGAATAGAGACTTGGAGTGATCAAATGAAGTGGAATTGACTATTCAGGGGGCGTATTCGCCCCTCTACAGTAAAATCCAGGGAAAATTCGCCCCACTGCAGTAAACTAGAGGGCATATTCGCCCTTCTACAGAGAACAGTGACTTGGTTTGGATGGGAATGACTATGGAAAGGACTTGGAATGATAAAAATGAGGTTGGCTTGTCAAAAATTTACTAGTTTCTCACAAGAAAATATTTTGAGCAAGCACAATCCTATGACTAGTGTTAAGGGTATGGCCAACAAAGGTCTTACTCTAGGATGCACAAGGCTTCTAGGGAGTCCTCTATATACTCTCAGTACATGAGACCCATACCGTGAACACCAGCCCGTCACAAACATGATTCAGGAACCCCAACGAGATACTGAAGGGCTCAGACCAACTCTTCATGTCTATCTAGGTATCACCCTAGTTTCGACACTCCGCTAGACATGACGTGACTGGATTGGGGTACAACTTTGGCTCTCCCCCATTTTTATACCCTGTTGGTTCACGTGGTTGAGACAGTCCCTTGGGGTGATGAAATCCCCAAGCAGGTCTCTCTAAAAGGAAGGCACTAATCATTTCCAGCTACTCCCTAAGCTCACACGAAGTGCAAGGGGAAAGCAAAATCAGACTAGTTCCTCCCTTGGGTGACACACAAATAAAATAGAGACAACAAGCAACAATTTTACTTTCCCCTAATTAAACTATGTGCCTAGATGAAAACAATAAGAAAGACTTTTAAAATTTGCACAAGCAGATGGCCCTACAAGCAAGTGTTAGTTGTTTTAACCACCATTCTTCATCAATTACAAAAATATGCTACAAAATGTTAGCAAGAAATCAAACTATTCCCACAAACAAGTAAGGTTAAGGGTTAAATCTTGAAAACAACAAAAAATTGAGACAAAAACGAAGCTAAAATGCTTGTTTTACCTTCCTGAATGTCTTGTTT